>RJJA01000308.1:0-71242 GCA_003724045.1 Lepidurus arcticus
GTCCGTATGTCGTGTCGTCCTAGGTCATGTCGTCCTAAGTCATGTCGTCCCTATGTCGTGTCGCCGTATGTTGTGTCGTCCATATGCCGTGTCGTCCCTATGTTGTGTCGTCCATATGTCGTGTCGTTCGTATGTCATATCGCCCTTGTGTCATGTCGTCCTTGTGTCATGTCGTCCTTGTGTCGCGTTGCCGGCTTATTGCACTGGTTACCATGGTTACTGTTTACTCCATGCTCACAACTGTCGAACAAAGCTCATAGGTACCCTGGATGCTAACAGGTCCATGACGTCAATAAACCACGTGATCCTATCTAGAATTTAAAATACTTCCTTTGATACCTTAACAACCATAACTACAATTTCCTTCACGGCCGCTGGGTACTGCAAGTAGTTGATAATTTTTTTTGCCAAAAGATGGCCCTGATGCCATACTCATTGTAATTCCGAACTTTAAATAAGACGTTAACAGAAACAGAAAGCGATTATTGAAAAATTCTTTTTGTACCGTATCTTAGTAACAAAAACTACTTTACCTGTTGCTTCAGCTTTTGATAAATAATTTATTTAGAATTTTCATAATTTGTTTAAAGCCCTTCGGTTGTTTTTGCGGTTGCTATTTATGCTCTATTTACTAACTTCTTAACACTTCAATTCGCCCACTTTCCCCGCGGAATTCCAATGTGTTGTGTTTTCGCCAAAAGCCAGCGAATTTACCGGAAGTTGCCCATCACTCCCCCGACAAAGTCTATGGGAATAACACAAACAACTTATCCCATCCCGTTAGCTGCCCTGAACACAAAAGACAAGTCAATCATAGACCATTCCGTAAGAAATAAAAAGAAAAACTAGTTAAGGGTGAGAAAGCGAAAAGGGGCACAGAAAAAGAGCTATTGTTTGTGTTGACACCCTACCATCGTCACGGAGCGATAACAAAAAATAGCTTCGCTTAGACTCCGGCGTCGACGTCGACTACGGCGCCAGCTGACCTGACGACCTGCGAGGACCTCAGCTTGGGTCTGTCATCCATCACGTGGCCAAACCCTTCCAACTTACTTCGCTGCGCCCCCTTAACCTATCTTTCTCTCTCTCTCTCTTTCTCCGAATCTCGCTTCTTTCCTCCATAACTTTAAGCCAAGTAGAAACAATACCCCTTAAGAGCCACACATCTTTTACATGACTGCCTGCCGTCACTTCGTCTTTACACTTATTCCATCAAAGCGCAAAGGCCCCAAGTTCCCAAGTTGAACGTCTCACACCAGAGCTCCTTTTATCGAGCCTGCTTGAGCTTCAACCTTTTGACTCCTCAAGCTTGCCCCAAGCACAAATGAGCTAACCCCTTCCCCAGTTTTTCTCCGTTTAAGTCACGTTACTCATACGCGTAACCACATCCAGGCGGCGTTCATTTTTGGCTCCGTTTAAAACGTGCCCGACCCAAACAATCCTTAAGTACACGCATTCAATGCCTTCTCGCATCCTCGCTTCCTCGCATTTCCTAATGAGGCTTTGTGTCCCAGAAATCCCAACTTTTTTCAGAGAAAAAAGGTTTTCCTTTTTAGCTTGGGCCCAAAAATCCTAATTTCCGAGCCATTGCATCACATCAAACCTTTATAGCTCTCATTAACTCCCTTTTCTCCTTCATTTTTAGAGTTGCTGTCTCTGCTTCTGTAGCTTCTGCAACTTGCAACTTCTAAGACAAAGATACATGTAAAAAAAAACGAAAAAACGTCTTTTGTCTTTAACAGTTCACCCTCTTTCTCGTCATCTCGGAAACACTAGGGAAAATAGCCTCTTCTCGATATTAAAGCGTATAGAAAGCCCGGCTCGAAGTGAGAGGCTCTCCTCGACAATGCTAGGGTCCCGCGCCCTTTCCTTCAAACGCCGCGGCGCCAGCCAGACGCCTTCGGTGCCTTCCCAAACGACGTCTTTCGCTGTAAGTTCTTGGGGGCATATATGTATGGGTTTTAGGTTAGCTGGGTCTGGGCCTCCTTCTTCTTCTTCGTCTTTTCCCCCTTTTTAGCTAGGATAGCTTGCCCCAAACTCGTGCACATCCCAACACGATTTATAAGCTAGTGGCCTGTCAAGGCAACCCGGAATTGCCTCCTAAGACTACGGCTATTGCTTGCCTTTTCCCTACAAGATTCCGGGGCCAAGTCGGTATAGAGCCTCTATCGCTGGCCAAAGATCAAAAATTTCCAATTCTAAAACAATACTCTTTTCCCTCGGAAGAAAAAAATATAATCCGCCCTTGTTCGGACTTGGAACATTTTATCGGTGTAATTCCCCTTTGAAGGTCCGCACCCACAAAATTTTCTTCTCTCTCTCTTTTTTGTGTTTTTTCACATTCTTTCTCGCAAAACGCCCCAGAATTGGGAAGAAAACAGTCTGCTGAGCTCGTCAGGTTCGAAAAACCACTTGCTGGGGCCAATTTGGACCGAATCCTAGCCAACACACACGACACTAATCGACCCAAAGGGCCTCAGGCCTGTTTACAAACAAACAGCTTGTTGGAAATTGAGTTAACATCCTCCTCTTTTTGTAGTTTTCCATCTGCTTCTTCCTCTTCGTCTAAGGAAGTGCTCGTCTAGGATCCGATAAGAAAATGTGAACTAACAAGTTTTACCCATGCTACGTTTATCCCAAGTTTACGTTGACTATTTACACGAAGTGCGTTGTGTTAAAGGGCAAAAACCAAAGTTGAGATTTTTCAATCATGCTTGTATATAGTCTACATGCTGCATGATTCTAAGAAGAATTAACTTATTTTGTTATTATTTAGTTTGGGGGGGAGATTAGCCATTGACGAGCTATTGGCATGTACACTTTGGGTCCTGACGTCACAGAGGTGTTCACGTCGCAGCATAGCTTAAAACGCCGGTTACTGTGGTTTACTGTTTCTTTCCATACTTTTCCATGGTAAACCAAAGATTTCGAGTACCATGGATGCTGACATGCTCGGTGAACTTATGTCAATTCTGTATTTTATTTTTTATTTTTGGGGGGTAGCCATATTGACGAGTTTTTGGCATGTACACTTTGGGTCCTGACGTCACAGAGGTGTTCACGTCGTAGCATAGCTTAAAAACGCTTGTTATACTGTTTACTGTTTCTTTCCATGCTTTACAATGTTACAGCAAAGCTTTCGGGTGTCACAGATGCTGACACGCCCGTGACGTACCTACGTCAGGTCATCCTAATTCTTGAAATTTTCTTTTAACAGCTTAATTAGTACTTCGTGTTTGAATGGAACGAGACGTCACTCGAAATTGGCTTATGTTGATCTATACAAAAATTGTGTCGAGCAAGAAAATCGATTTTTTTAAATTTTATTTTTTGCCGTTGAAATCTTGTTCCAGGCTGGCAGGAACCATTGATCTTGCTTATTAACTCCAGTGTAAGTCGGAACCTTTTGGCATGTTTCCGTTTTGCACGCTGCTCGCTTACGCCCCCCAAAAAAGTCTGGTCGTTCACCCCCTGCAACTTTTACTGCAACAGCTGGGTCTTTTTACCCCCCTTAATCTGCATTCTATACCGTTTGCATTATTCTGTTCATCGCGGGGGAGATGGAATGGGGGCGTGGCTTGAGGATGATGAGAAGGAGGGGGTGTTATATCCCGTTTCGCGTACCAGGGAAGTTATAATGGATAATGGATGGTTTATAAAATGGTTATAAAGTGTGCTTGCACCCTCTGTTTGTTGTAACTGTTTCTCTTTGGGTTCGTATGGAAGAGCCAAAGCTGTGTTTTGCATTCCCACACCTTTTTATAGAGTTTTCAAAGCGAGTGCTAATTATAAGCTCAACTTCCCACTCGGTAATTTCCTTACGACACCGTCACAGAAGCGTCTCCATAAACTTGGTTAAAAGTTGGGGCAACCGCAAACTAAGGTTACACTTGCATACCATGCCGCGCGTGCTTCATATTTCATTACTAACTGCTTCTTCAAAAAATTACAACATTCTCCGCACCAGAAGCAAGCAATTAGTTCTCGTCGAAAAAAACGAAGCCTTTAAAAAGCTCCGAGCCTGGAAAGTTTTATTTTTGTTTATTTCTTGCCTGGATTCTAAAAAGGAATACTTGGGAGGTTAAGCCTATTTTAGCCCAAAGTAGGTTAAACATTTAATGAAAACTTCCAGCAAGAGACGAAATTTTTTCAAACTTTTACTTATATTTTGACATTTTTATCTCAGAATTGCTAAAGTTGGTACGAGAAAGACGATATTTGCATCGCTCGATAGGTATTTGCATTCTCCTTTACCTAAAAAACCTTTGCCTGCATTGACTCACAAAGTGAGCCACCATATTACGGTATAATATTTGGCTAATAAGTTTCCAAATTAATCAATATATTTTATAATTTAAAAAAGAGAATTCGGGGTATTTTTGTGACTGATTTTGTAAAACAACGAAACTGCAAATGGGCTTATTAATGGGGTTGAAATGCGTAAAGGAATACATAAACTAATTGCAAAACGACACTTGTTCTCTTTTAAGAATATTTTCCGAGTCCCCAGAAAAAGCACAGGAGTGCGGTAAAAGACCAAGCCGGAGTAGCGCAACGAGTCCCGGCTGACAGCGCCACCTTTTGGTAGCCTGGCTTATTTCATGGTTGCGTCAACTGAGACATCCCGTAGGCAAGCCGGAGTAGCGGTACCGATCCCGGCCATCACAATCATAGCTTTCGTCCCCATTTTTATTGCTAATAAGAATACTTTCCTCAAAAACTTAGTCACTCGTATCTTCAGATTGTTCTCAACGATCCCAGCTACCCTTTACCAGAGCCACATTACTTTAATTTGATAGCAAATAAAGTTGCCGTGCTGCGCACTCCCCAGTACGATACGTATTATTAATCTTTTTTATTACAAACTAAAAATAAAAACTACAGCAGCGTAACAACCAAACAAAAAAACCTTCCTTAATAAAATAAACTCCCCTCACCTCCCACAATAAACCTCCTTTTCATTTTTCCACACAAAATCCTCCAATTAAACCCAATTAAATCCCGCTCATTAAAAGCACTCCAACTTAAATCAAGTCAGGATCTCTACCGTTTCTCTTTAAACCAAGCCCTCTATAATCAACTATAGAAGCACCCCCTCTACGCTCAAAAGGTAATTTCTGAGCAGTCAGTGGCACGTGGCCAAGCAAATAGCAATTACGGCATCCCTCCGCTTAAGACCCCGAAAACTTGCGACGGAACACGTAAAAACTCTTCTTCCTAGCCCAAATCCTCAATCCTCAACTGAGTGACAAGTCACGTGACCAAGGGTCTGTCGCTCGTCGCTTATGTCCCCACACTCACCCACCTTCTTACAACTCCCCCTCAACATACATAACATACACACACACGGTATTAACCACCCCCAGTAATGCTTAAAAATAAAGCTTTTTCGCCCTGCTGTCGGCCTATTATAGCATGCATGCCTAATCTTTTATGCTTGTCTTCTGGAACCCTCCAACTCCCACTCCTCGTTGGGCTTTATCCCAACGTAAGGGTATTACCTCCTCGGCTTCTTTGCCAGTAACACTTGACCATCACACAGGCCTCTTATCCTCAGTTCTTTCTTCACTTGCCTCCGATACGACACAGGACGTGATCCCAAATCCTCGTCACCTCCTAAAAACTAAGTGACAACAAGCCAGGTCCGTTTAAAAAAAAAAAAAAACTTTTCACAAATTCGATGATTTTCCTTAGCTCGACTGACTGACAAATCCTCGCCAGCACACGGCTTTATCTCACACAAAACCCCGGCCTGCGCCTCTCTCTAGACTCTTTAGACTCACACTCTTGTGGTCCTTCCCTTTACGGATCGATCTCTTGTCGGCTTCCTAACCCTCCGCTCTCCCCATATGAGGGTATATCAGGGTGGCAAAACTCTCCCTTGTGATAACCCTCGGCCACATATCACATGAGCCTAAATGCTAGATACGCACGATGCGATAATATACTCTTACACAAGAAAGTAAGTACAGGTAATTAGGATTAGAGCAATAACAGCCGGGAGATAGAAACGATAGAACCCAAAATTATGGCATGTGGGACTCTCCGTCTCCATCCATCATATTAAGGTCCCCAGTGATTGCCCTTAGCGTCCCTCTCAGAGAGACTGGGAGAGAAAGAGAGAGGTTACCCCATCGTATGTATGACCGAATCTAAATGCAAGTCAAGAAGCGTAACGAATAACCGTCAATGGTTTGGCATGGAGGGAATGGAACATATTCGTTTATAACAGAGGCTGTTTGGAGGGGGTGGGTGCTTTCAGAAAAAGACTTGTACCCGAAATCAGTGATGGATAATGCGAGTTCCCCAGTTCCATCGCCATCTGTTCCTTGTTTTTAATGACTCTGGACAGACTCAAAAGTTGCAAGAGACCAAACAAGTCTATCGGTAACAGCAAGCTAATCACCCGCAACGTTGCTACGCTCTGCTACGCAACTAATTGCTTTTTAAAACGTGCCCTTCTTCGTCCTTTCACACTCTTTTCTTCCCCACCTAACCTGTCAATTTAGTTTGAGTGTCTTCTCCATATCTGACAATATTAAGTACTAAAGAAGTACTTTCTTTCTTGGTATAATTACAAGATGCCGTGTATTGTGATCCCGTTAGTCAAGCGAATGTTGATTCTATTAAGCGAAGATTCTGGAAATGTACAATAAAACCCTACGATTAATCCTATTTAATTCTATAGTTTGGCTGCATGCTTATCCTAGTAGCGAGGGAATCTAATGAATAGACACCGTCAGGGTTAGCCCAGAAAAGTCGGGTTGAGACGTTGTGCGCTTTTGCGTTGAGGGGGAGTTACGTGTATGGTAAACAAACGCTGCTTTTACCTAGTGCCAAGCTTCGTTTTCGCCTCAGTTGAGTGGAATAAAAACAGTACAAATAAAAAATGTTTCTTACTGAAAAACTATAACTAAATTAACCGTTGTTGTTTAGGAAGCTATATGGCTGAATCCAAGAAAAATGGATCAAATGGAGAGCCGAAGTGACAGTCGATAATAAGCTCCATTCTAGCTTGTAAACGAAAAGAAACGTAACGTTTTCGTCCATAACAAATCTCGGATCCGGTTTTTCCTTGTGTTGTTTTTATGTTTCAATTGTTGTTGTTCACAAATTTCTAGTGTCCTATTAGGTAATACAGTCTGATTGAACGCTTTCCAGTATCAATCTATGGTTAAAGTCGATACCAATCCTGTTAGGCCAACCCGGGTTACGCTAACTCAACACCGCTGTTAGGTTAGCAGTGGAACACAGCCAGACTCTAAAGTGAAGAATGTTTAATAATACCCTCAAGTTTTAGAGTTTTCTCGAAATATAATAAGATAGTAATCGAAGGCCTTTTTAGGAATTTTAGCATTTGAAAAATTCTAAATTTTCGAACATTTTACGATCTAAAGACTAAGTTTAAAAATGTTTAATAATTTCCACAAGTTTTAGAGTTTTCTCGAACAACGATAAGATAATAATCGATGAAGCGCCCTTTAGGAATGTTTAGCATTTCCAAAGTTCAAAGATTCCTAAACTTTCGAAGGTTTTACGATCTAAAGTTTCTTGGTTTGACCAATTCCTCAACTATTCCCAAGTTGTTAATTTGTCGAAACGCTTGACTTCTCATTTGGCAGGTCGGGAATCGTTATTTAGCGGCTTAACAGAACTTGTTCCTGGCTTACGACAACTTTCAGCTTAAAGCCAGCGACCAACGCGTCCAAAGCAGCAAAAGTCAGTGAATGCTTGGAAAATCTTGAATATGTTTGCAAGTCTCGCAAGGCAAACGAGCTTGAATGAGCCCGAAACGACCTTACCTTGCTGGAAGACGTACGTGGAACAGGTTCTGGAGCGACTACCGGGTTGCCACACGGAATTCCATACTGATTTGGGTCGTTGTTGGCGGGAAGGGGCACAGAAATCCTGACAGAGGGCACGGGAAGGCATGCCGAAGGGGTGGGCTCATTGTTCATGCGAGGAATCCGCGTCCCGGGCGGCGTAGGCGGTTTGGTATTCACTGAAATCCGTCTAATTTGGGGTGGTGGTGGTTGTGGAGGCGATGTTTGAACATTTGGCAACTTGGGCAACGGTTTGGCGAGAACCTGCGCCCCTGAATGATGCGACGGAGGCGGGGGAGGTGGTAAGGGCATGAAAAGGCGTGGCGAAGGGGCGGGACTTGGTCGTTGTGGACTATTTCCGGTTCTCGATTTCGTCCATTTCCCTTCAGCCGTTTTACGAGCGTCAACTGCTGCCACCGTCTGCTGCTGGTGACTGCTGGGCAATGTCAACTTGGACACATCCGGCAATTTGGAACTAGTGTTACTATTGCCGACCAGGGTCATAGGGATGCTTCTTTTGTTGTGGCTCCCACTAGGTTCTTTCTCCTTCTCCTTCTCTTTGGGCCACCTCGCAGGCGTCGTTACGTTCATTGTCATCGCCGTGTTGTTGTTATTAGTCGTGCTCAGGCTGCCGTCTTCTTTGGTGCTAGTCCGGAGCGCTGAGGCGCTTTTGCTCACGTTGAGGACGCGAATTTGGCCCGAGCTGACTTGGGCGGGACTTTGGAACGTGGCGACGGCGGTGGCACTCGCGATGGCGTACGAGGGCGCTGCCGTCGTCACTGTGGCGAGCACAGGCCGGGGTAGAGGCTCTGGTTCGCTGGGAACCGCTTTGATAAACTCGATGCGCCCTTTCTCCACACAAATATTAGGCGGTGGACTGGAATAGAGCGGCCTGCTGCGACCCTTGTCGGCTACCGGGGGTTGTTGCACCGTGGGAATCCGACTTTGACGGAAAGCGTGCTGCCGGGGGGCAGGGCTTGTGGGCGCCGAGAGGGATGTGGGCGTGGTCTCTCCACTGGGCGTACCACTTCGTTTATCCTTGTCCTTCTTGCTATCCTTGGGTCGGTAGAGCAGAAAAGGCGCCATTTTGTCACTCAAAGTAGGCTGGTTTGGTCTACTGAAGTGGCAAAAAATCACATCAAATTAGAAAAACACAATGAATTACAAAATTTAAAACCGTTTTCAAAGCTATATAAGGAGGCTATGTTTAGAAGAGTGAAATGAAAACACTAGACCACTTTGGCTCGAAAAAGTCGACTTGTTTGTCCTGGTAAAGAAAATAAATAAAGCGCCACAATGAAATGGGTCCTTAGAAGGGAACTTTTTGGTCCCCATCACTCCGGCAAGTAAAAGTAATCATACAGTAAATGCCGCTTATTGTGATCACGTTTGTCACAACATGTTCGGATTTAGTGGCAAAAGTATGGACTGTATCCCGCGGTCAAAATGACACTCGTGTGTCAATTTCTAACAATGAAGTTTCTGTTTTCGGCTAGTGGAGTGACAGAAAGGACAAGTTTTGAACGACTTGTATCAACGAAAGTTGATGAGAATCGTTAACCTAACCTAATGCATTTCCAACCCAACTACAGGTTTTCAACTCGAGTGACACCCGTTTGTCATTATTTTTTCCGGAGAACGTTTTTCAACAGTATGACACCCGTGATGTCATTTTTGTCTCCGGGTTCTGAAACCGGAGAACTTGTTGGTTTGTCAAGTGAATATTGATTCCATCAAGCGAAGAATCTAATAACCGAAAATCGTATGTCAGAATTTCCGGCAATTTTCCGGAAAACAAGTCAGTTTGAACTTATTTTGCCTACTCAAAGGGAAGGTAAAATTAGAAACTGGGCTATTGTATCCAAAGTTCACTTAACTTATAGGGCGCAAGCTAGGATAGTAAAAACAAATAAAAGACCACAATGGAAGAAAGGGGCATTTTATCGCTCCAAAGTCGGCACTCGACGCTCCAATTTTAAAAAGTAAATAGAGGAAGACCACAATGAAAACGAATCCCAAATCTAATCAATTCAATACCCAAATACGAATGTATGGCACAGGCAAGATAATAGTTCGCTTTTGCCAGCTGTGGGCCACGCACAGCTTCAGCTTCCCCTATATGTCGCGCTGTTTTGTTTCCTTTACACACTCACTTCCCTCCCACCCCCCTCGCTCTCCCTTCTTAACCAGCAGCCTTCCATTACATTTATGCTTATAAACTCTCTCTCCCACACGTTGCAGTAGCACCACAGCTGTAGACAACGTAACGATCCTAAATTTAAAGTTCCTTCAACTTAGTCTTTCCGTTTTCCTTCAACTTACTCTAACCTCCCCCTCTCTCCCACCTTATTTTCCCCGAAATATTACATAAAGGAAGAAGCCTATAAGGGAATAGAAGAGCTTTTCGAGAGTGTTAGGCCTCTCATACATGTTATTCCTCATGCGTACAGCACCACGGCAACCTTGCATAGGTCGGGATAGTTATTATGGAAGCGTCCAAGTCCAGGCCAAAAGGCGTAAACGAGGCAACAGCAGCCAGCCACGCACACCTGCGAGGCTTCTCACACGGATCTACGGTACCGTCCTACGCTCTACCTTCTCACCGAAGCAGCAGCAGGAGAAGCAGCAAGCAGCAGTATAATCTGAGCGTCTATACATACTTAACACCCCAGAGACCTATTACAGAAACAACAACGCCCTTGCTTTTCTTCTTCTTCTTCTACCTCGTGCTGATGAAGCCTAGGCTTGCTGCTGCGTTTCCGTTGTTGCTGCCAAAACTCCCAAACTTGAGCCACACAAGGATACGCACAAAACCTCCCTTCCACCCTCTTCATCCTCGTTCTTCTCATATTCAACTTCTTCCCATTGCCCATCCACGGACAAATTCCAACATTTATAGGCCACACTATTCCTCCCTAAAATTTCGAATATTATTTTGTAAGAAAAAGAGTTTCCTAATCGGAATCCCTCTAAACGTAAAGCCTTCCTGTTTAAGTACCATCGGATTCCACCGAGGGCGTTTCTTAATTATAGATACAAATGCTGTGGTTGATATCGCGACCTAAACAAAAATAAGAATACAAAAATAAGAAACTGAAAACAAAAGAAAAAAGAACCCCCCAAAAAGTTTAGAAAAGTTAAGTTGCGGCCAACCAGAACAAAGTGAAATCAGACAAGGTCTGGCCACCGAACCGACTCGGAGCACTTCCTCCCAAATTAATGACTCATCATAAAACGACCCGTTCTCTGACCAAATCGAAAGGCATAAAATTGCACATCAATGACTTGGACGCTTTTGTGTTATTGCTTATCTTGATAAATAATAAAACGGTTGACTAACGCGATTTTTTTTTTCGTTTTGGTTCACACAACTATACATATCCCCCTCCCACACACAAAAATAAATGCAATTCTCAATTCTAGACGGACTAAAAGGGAAAAAATATTCGATTTTCGATACGGATCGAAGAGCATGGAAGCTTCTTAGCAAGATTAGCTCTACGTCCCACGTGTCGATGTTTAAGCCGAATAGCCACTTTAGCATGCTCCTAGCTCGTAGCGTTTGAATAACTAATAGATTCGATCTTTTTTTTCCTTTTTTTCCCTAATCCGAGAGGCTGAAGTATCATCAAGCTGCTTATCGCTTAATGGGCGTGTCTTATCAACATGCTGATGAGACAAGTTCCACTAGCCCTCTTCTGGCTGCTGTTGTTTAGGTCGCAAAAGTGGTGACGTCGGCCCCGTTACCCTACTGACATGAAAACGAAGCGAAAATTTTTAAAAAAAGGAAAGGAAAGGGAAAATTTAGAGCTCAAACGACCGGGTCACTTTGTTTGATATACGATCAAGTGTGTTGCGTTGGCACATTCCATATCTGCTATCGACAGACAACAAGGACACATGTGTAACCGTTAAGGGAGGCAAGTGTGCGCATATATAGCACATGCCACTTTAACTTTCCAGGGGAATTGTCCACACATGAGTCTGCAAAGCTATGGCTCAGAGCACAAGTGGGTAAATTGCTTGCCTTTCATGTCTTCTCATATCTCAATCTTAACGGACTCGTTTGCTTTCTCTATCTACGAATAATAAACACAACAAGGCCTTCCACACACTTTCCTTTCAGAATCCCAAGACACATAACTACAAAACCGCCTACTTTTTCTTCCCTTTTCACCCCCGCCCGATTGCGAATAAATCCCTTTAAAAAATCCCCTTTTCCATCGAAAACCGCCCACTTTTTCTGAATTTTTATTTTATTTTTTCCAGAATAGAATCCTTTAAAAAAGTCCAAATTCCTAAGGGGGCGTGTAACTTGGCTCAAGATTTGGCTCGGAAGAGAAACGAGTCAAGTCAGAAAAGAAGGTGAAAAAGGTCATTAGGGCACTCAGTTTCTTAAGTGGGCGTGGCATATAGATCAACAAGATGAAAACTCTTTACCCCCCACACCCCCAAACCAATGACTCGTGGTATGTGTACATGACAGGGCACACCAGACACCGTACCTCCTCCAAGTCGTGACAAATGACCCCCCCCCCCCCCCTTCTTCCTCCTCATCTGCAACCTGAACTTGTAACCCTAAGGAAACTTGTAATGATGACTTCCTTTGAAAGGGCACCAAAATCCCATCTTGCCATTTACATGGAAACTCGTTGTTGACATTACCCTAAGAACCACTAGATTTTTTTGGGAATTTTTTAGAGTACCAGTTCTCGAGTTGTTGGCATTCAAACTTTGAACCACGACGTCACAGAAGTCCTACTATCCCAATATTCGCGTAACATTCTTCTTCTGTCTTAATACTGGCAGCATGTCTTGTCGTTACAGTTGTGGTCATCATTTTACCATGCTTACTGTTAACTTACATGCTTATAGGAAATAAAGCTCTCGGCATCATAATGACTGCTACGTCCGTGACGTCAGATAGCCACGTGATCTAATTTGCCAAGATTTTTTTTCTTCAGTATCTTAATTACTATACTTCTCGCGCATGATTGAAAACAGTACAGTTACAAACTTATGCAAATTGACCAAACACATGGCCTTTGCGTCGTTTGGACCAATCCTGTCATCTGAAGCCTTCTTCTACGCTTAGGCAAGGTTCTCAACACGATATACCCTTCTAAATTACCCCAGTCAATTAAAGGAGCAGGTCATTCAATGAATAACCTGTTCATTTAATTGACTGTGGGGTTTAGAAGGTATTTCCCTACCTAAGCGTAATAGTAGGCTAGAAATAACAGGATTGGTCTACACAGCAATGTGATTGATGAATTTGCTAAGTCCATGTAGTGACCAAACTAGAGTCTAGATTGTTTGCTCTATTTTTTCTCTATTTCTGTGTGTTTTTTTAAGACAAAGTTGTTGTTTTTTGTGACTATTACAGTTTTAAGAATTTGTGTCCTTTTTTAGCTCTCGGGCGTCTTTGAGAGAACGCTTTGAAAAGCTTTTAGTGCATCGAGACGCAGACACTCTTGTAACGTGCTGCTGCGCACCTTGCTGTTGCTAGAACAACCTAAAAGAGCGTGGCCTCATTTGCATAATGCAGGCCGAGTTGAATGAACACCAAACAAGCCAGGAAAAGCGAGTCAAGCAGACCGGGACTAGTTGTTGGGGATGTGGACGTTCCTTTTTTCCCCATATACGGGCATCACGACGCTGGGCGATATCCATGTGTGTTTTGGATGTGTCTATGGAGTGTATGCACAGCACTCGCGCTTTTAACAAGCCCAAAGCCGTCCTGTAAAACTTTGGAGGTCACAAGTCATAAGGTCAATTCATGTCTTCCCCCCATTGCGTTTCGGGAACCTCAAAATAAAATTTAAGAAAGTTCCTTAATGACGACAATTTTTTTTATTTCTATTTTGGCGTTCTCCTTTTCGTCTTCCTTTTTTATATTTTTTCCTTAATAGTCTAGAACCGCTTGAGGAGATCGACACGAAGGTTCTCTAATGATCTAATGAAGGACTTAATGATCTATAACATCCTACGGATTTAAACCAGTTTTTTAAGGAATGATTTTAGCCTGCTTTTTATTTCTCGATTTTTTGGATGGGTATGGGTCTATCATTTGCTATTTTGGGACCAGAGCCAAGCTGGGGAATGCAAAGGGGGGAGAGTCTTTTGCCAATGACACGTATATGGGACGTCGTGAAAAGTGCAGGCACCCCAGGTCCCCGGCCGAACGCCAGGCCCAGCGACCAGGTGGTCACGCCGAATTTTCTCCCTTGTCCTCGCACCGTCTTGGGAGCGTTACCACGCCTGTTTTTATAGCTTTTACGCACGCCGGAGCGTGAGCATGAGTGCCGGTGAGAGCCTAGAGCGAACAAACGACGGCGCTGGCTATGCTGTGGTTTGTCAAGTGTACTGTACCCGTTCCAAATAGCAGTCCCCGACGTTCCAGGCGGGAACTCGTAGCGTTAGTTCGGCGTACGTTACCCACAACACAACGGAGCAATAATGTATCTTGAAATGCAACCCAGCGAATGTTGCTCGTAACCGCGACTCGTCCGGTTACTCCGGCGTGATATTACGTTTGCTTAGGTCGCTTTTGGGGGGATGACACAGTGCGGTCACGGTGCAGTACATCGCACGCAAGAACTGTTTACAAACGCGTACCACCAACAGGAGACAAAGTCAGGAGATGAGAGAGCTTTACGAGACTGACACAACACATCCCTCTGGGTATGCGGCTAGAAATACCAATCCGAAATTCTCGCATACTAAGTCCCTTTTTTAACACAGCATCCTAAACAACCTCATACTTGAACCACTCAACTAATTAGTCATACGATCCAGGAGCCAGACATGTTAAATGGAATTCGGTTTTCGGTTTCTTGGCATTCAAACGCAGCTATTTGAGAACAATAGAATTCGCAACGTTGAATTTTTGCTATATTTAATGCATGCATTTTTATTTTACTGCACCTTTATTTTAAGGAAAAAGAAACAAAATTGGGCGACGATCCAGAACAGCAGGGGATGCTCTCTCGTAACTGCGGTTTTTCCCTGGTTAGTTTTCACCAAGTTTATGAACCTACTCTAATCGCTTATTTGTGGCCCGATTGGCAACTCTTGTCTACCCAACAACAATGAATTTATGCGTTTATAACCTAACCTAAACTTCCCCCAAATCACACCAGACCAGTCGAAAACCAGCTTTCAAAAGGGAGCCCTTTTCATATTTCATTCTTAGGGAGTAAGACGAGGAGTAAGTTTCATTGTTGGCAAACTTGTGAAACGCCCCAATCAATTCCCAAACCGAAGTCACCCATTCATTCCTAACTAAAAGCAAAAAGTATTGAAATAAATACTAAAATACGGAGAAAAAAAACGAAACTATATTAGTAGGCTCGTTTTTTTCAAATACGGCTGATCGGCTTAAGCATGCTATTGTCGTTTATTGCTTCATAAGGGTTAGGGTTCGATTTATATTAAAATATTTGAGTGCCATCTTTGTTGACGAAAATTTCTGAATATTCTTTTATTTTGCCAGAAATAGGAAAATAATCATAAAAAATCATTTCATTTATTAAATGATTGGATTCATTTTGCAGGCATTTCTTGAAGCCAATCATCTAAGAAATCAGCTTGTCAGTTTGCGTCGAACCGTGCAAGTCCTACTTCGCCAAGTTTTATCGTGCGCCTTCATACATAATAGCGAATATCTACGTGCAGAGCTTATTAAGGAAAGTTTGAAAACAAAACCTCTGCATTTTTAAAGGGGAAAATTACCTCGGATTATGTAAGCGCCTCCAAGACAGTTCGAACACGGAACCACTTCCTAAAATGTCTACAAGCTACTTATTCCTCTGCGAGCAAAGGAGTCGAGTAATTTTCATTGTTGACAAGCAGCAAACGCCCCTAAATACGGTATTTGACGTGGTGGATTGCCCTGCCCTAATTGTTACCCCGAAAGGTGGATCAAGGTGAGCGATAATGACCGAGGAAATTGCCAGAAATCCAGATACCGAACTTGTACCCTATCTTGCCCAAAACCCAGTGCTTCCCCGATTGCGGGGTGTCGACACAACAACATCTAAAGGTCAGCCACACTTGCCCCAACAAGCAAACGGCAATGCATAAACAATGGACAAATCTAAAGGCAGAGCAACAAGGTATACAACGAATCTACAAGTAAGGTAACCCGGTAATGAGTATATGGCCTGTTTGGCTCGGAATTTTATGCAAGGCCATGGTTCAGACTCTCATATACATCTTTCGGGGCCTTTCCTTCTCACTTTTCTTCCCATCACTGACGTTGGAACCTAAACACTCTTGTTCTCTGGCTATGGCTGGCAATGACTCCTTACTGTAGCGAGTAGCGCTCATGTAAAAGTGTGCAACTTCGATGAAGTTTACAGCTTTCATCGCCTTTTCGCCGGCAAGGGCAGCTGTGAAGGGCTAACTAAAGCATCCAGAATAAGGGAGACGGTCAGGTCAGATCAGCTTTCAGTTGTGCGTGAATGTGAACGCCACGCCGTATAGTATAGCATACCATATATACATACACACCATACACATATCACATACAGAATACAAGCAACCCGGGCGGATCAATAACGCACCCAATCGAACTCTTGAAACGCTCTCACCCTGTAAGCACAAACGCCTTACTCGTGGGGCTTATGTGTTTTTGTGTGGGTTGTGTACTGTATTTAATAGCGTGAGCTACGTTCATTGCTAATCTAAGTTTCCATAGAAGAGTTATACGTTTACTTCTCAGTGTCTCTGTGTTGTCCCTTTCCCTTTGCAAAACAAGTCTAGTCCGCGCTGCGGTTATCGGTACGGGTACGGCAAGGAGAATATATCTTGTATGTACCTTGTTCACGTCTTCCCCAAATGCCTTAAAGGTAAACCCCTAAGAAACTGAGAAATGCGAGAAGGAGAACACGACAACACTGAGCCAAGCCGAAGATTTTTCTAAAGGATAAAGGGTATATACCTGTTGTGGCTCCTAAGTTGGCCTTTGCTGCTGCTGTTACTGTTGGAACTGGAGGAGGACACCGTGGACAATGACAAGGAAGCAGGAGCAACGGAAGAATTAGTCGACGTTGAATTCACGGGATTAGACAGTGTAAAACTAGATGCAGACGAGGAAGTGCTACCGCCAGGTAAACCTAACACCTTGAGCACTTGGAGGACCATCGTTGAATGATGACAACTTTTGCATTCGCTCCACCTTTTCGCGAAGGAAACGGTCGCGTTCACATGAGGATCTTTTCTTTGTCAATAAAAGAAGGAAAAATCCGGCTCATTCAACCCCACTTATCACTCGCATGTCGGGAAACCAGTCTGGATACTTTTCTATACATAATCTAATCACTCCAACCGATAAAATAGAGCCGGAAACTCGGCACCTCCAATTATCCGTCCAAAACCTTCTCAACGGCTTTTAAGTTCGGTGGGAAAATAGGAGAAAACGTTCGAAATCCTAAATCACGTGGGGGAGAAATAGAAGAAAACGTTCGAAATCCTAAATCGCGTGGGGAGAAACAGAAGAAACTTCGAAATCCTAAATCGAGTGGGGGATATAGAAGAAAACGTTCGAAATCCTTAGATCACGTGACGGCTCAATTTTGGAGGAGCTTATTTTTAAAAGTCAAACACTTGGGAACTTTCCTTAGCGTAGAACAAAGAAACCCGCATGGTCTGCGCGTAACAGAGAGCGTGCTAGCGCCACTTCTTTCTCGTCCGAAGTCTGGCGCAAGACTGAGCACGCTAGGGCGTGGAAGCCCCGCTTCCAAGGTGCACGATGCCGGGGTCCACCACACTGCGTGCATTAGCGCCTTACCTACTCTACTGCACTGTAGTTAGCTTCATGCACAAGCAGAGATTCACGCCCCTAGCCGCGGTGGAGAGCTTGCCAAACCGATGGTGCGGGCTTACCTTCCTTCCTCGTAATCTCATATCCGCTATTGTTTGAACGAGCCTTAAATAGTAACGCTATCATTAGTTGCTCTTCATGTGTAATGTGTATTGAGAGCAAATCGGATGCAAATCGATTCCATTCCCACTATAGAATTTTAGAAATTTGTAATCGAGCTTTAATGGTGTTTGTACTGGAGTATGGTTTAATGAAGAAGTTTACACTTGAAGTTCTGGAGAGAAAGTTTGTGGTTGAACTTGGACCCTTTTTTACCACGTTTCTGCTACCAATTCGTGAATACCTCTCAACTGCCTAACTAGCACAAACGTGCTAATTTGCAGAGATCCAAACGACAGTTCCTGACCCTAGTTAACCTTGGAGTAGAATTTGAAAGTTTTATTGAACCTACTTTCTAGGAATATCGACTATTTCATCAAGGGAGAGGCCTTCTTAACGAGAAAACTTGGAGAGATACCGTAAAAGGAATAGTCTCTTTTCATTGTTGAATCTGCTCTGGAATTCCCACGCTCTTTAGTGATTACTGTTATTTGACTGGCCTATTTTGGCTGCCAATATTATTTTTAGAGCACATAACCCCATCCCTGTCGGTATAAGTGCCCCAACTTATGAAAATTCGTCATTGTTAACGCAGCTCCAACCCCAAATACAAAACAAAAACGAGAAAAAAATCGGCGTCTCCTCTCGCTAAGCTTCATTCTTCCGATAATGTTTTCAATAGAACGCGAACGTGCCCTTTTTAGGTTGGGAAATTTTGTCAATTTTCACATGCAAAGAAGAACGAACCAAAGCGCTTTTCCAAGGCAAAAAGGCCGTTTCACATCACCTTGGCCCATCAGGTCGCTTTGCTGCTTTTGTCTGTCGCCAAAACCCATTCCCATTCATTAGCACCTCCCCATTTCAAATTCTTTGTCTAGTTTCGCACCATAAAATCAAACTACCCTTTCCGTCAAACAACTCGTGTATTTCTGTCCATGCTCCCGTATCCTTTTCCAAATCCCCAATTCCCGTTCATATTCTCATCCAGTTTCATTTTTTTGCTTTACTTTTGGCATTTTTTGTCCTATTTAACCTTTTTATTCAGATAACTTAAAAAATAAACGAAAAAATATTGTATCGCAGACTCGCCAAGCTTTGAAAAGCTGTCCAAAGTGATTAAGTGCTTGAACATTCCCTTCTCTACCCAGCACGCAACCAGTGCCAGTGCGGGTCACTGTTATTTTTTTCCAACTCCTTTTTTATTGTATTTTTTTCGTTCTTGGTTTTTTTTTTGTTGCTGTCAAGAGTGTAAGAGAAAAGGTCACCCCGAGTCAAAATCCCGCGCTCCCGGAGCCCCGCGCGATCAGGAAATATGCGCTCGGGCTCATTCATAAAAAAAAAAAAAAAAGAAAAAAAAAAGTGGCCACGCTAGTTTTCATAGATGTGCAAGGTATTATGCAAATGAACGTTCTGCGTTCTTTCCAGCTTGGTGAATCTTAAGTGCGACGAGTGCACTGCACACGTGCAGCAGCTGTGACGCACCTGGTTCCTCGATTTCTCTCGATCTTTCTTCTTTCTTTCTCTGGCTTACTCATTTCACCTCTCTTGATCTAATCACGACGCAAGATCTGTTGGATATGCGGCTCAAAAGCGGAACACGTATCCAACAAGGGATCAGGAGATCAGAACACATCCCCCTCAAAGTGAGATAATGTTGATACGTTTCTTACCACAAGACAGAAAAAAAGCTAGAAAAGCGGCATGTGCATCGTCAGCATCAGCAAGGGTCATTTCCGCCTTGCTTAGATAAGGCATTACTCAAGAACTCGCAACCTTCACACCTTTTCCCTGACTTTGCCACTTGATCATGATCGCCGTTCTACAAGACAGTGTCTAACCGGCTTAAAGGGCCCAAAAGGACCTCCGAGATCCTCATCTGACCGGTGGCAATGTTCGAGGACCGCACAGCGGACCGAATATCAACTTGAATCATCATATTGTACCCTAATTAGGCTGGTGTACTTTCGTAGATTGTCTCAATTTTTGGAACCTTCTCAACTCTTCTCAACCTTCGGAATCATTAACCTTTTTTTGGCTTGTTGCGTCTGTCAGGCCGTAACTAATTGTCCATCGCTCATTAGCTCGCAGTTAACCAAGCAATTCAGCGAAGGAACACGCCCCCTAATGAGTCTAATGAACGTGTGTTGCAATAACTTTCTGTGAACACTTTTTGGCGCTTGCAAACTTCCCCAACACTCCACTGCTGTATAAGGAGAGCTTTTTCTTTTTTTAAGTTTTTTTTCTAAATTACATTGTAAAACCTTTTTTTTAGGAACGGCTTGGGTCGGAACTCCGAATGAGCATTCCAGCCTGGGTTTTGCAACAAACGAAGGCAAACAACACAATACGCGAATCCGGACTGTGTAAAAAAGTATTCTTCCATAGATCAGGACAATCACATAAAAACTTTATATAAGGCTCTAGCATAAAAGAACGTAAGATACCCTGGACGTATATACATAATTACACTACGATAAAGTATTCAACAGAGAGAACAATAGCCTGAGACCTTTTGCGTCCATATTTAACATTGTGGGTTCTATGCTCGTCTTTGTCTTTTCTTCAAGCTCGCGGATTTTATTCCATTTTTTACATTTTATTTTTACTTGCTCTTTTGGAGATTTAAAAAAAAATTGAAACTCTTCCAAACTTGTTGTCTCCTCATTTGCCTGCACTACACCCAACACTTGGTTTCTGGTTTGTGGAGTGAGTCATGCTCAAAACGTCTAGCATCTCCAACTTCGCAGCATCCCCCAAGGAAACATGTTGTATGTATATCGTATGGTGTATATATAAACTTTGTCTTTTATCCTACTTTTCAAGCCGAGAGTCAAATCACTCCACGTAATGAACTAAAAAAAAGAAGTGGGGAAAACGAGTTTCCTTTTCTTGAGCGGTAGCTCAATTAAGACTAACAGATTAGATTTAATTGCACCTACAATTGCTGCTTTTTTCCCAAATAAAACTTCTTATGACCTACAAAACTTACTTTCATTTTACTGCGTGAGCTATTTAGTATCCCCGGAGTCCCCTCCAGCCAAGAAAAACCAACTAATAATATACGAACAACAATCTGTAAAAAGTCCCCCCCCCCCATCTACCCAAGCTGCTGCTGCCGCCGTGCCGTGAAAAAAAGAATTGTTGAGATATCTATCGAAGAACCGAAAACATTCCCATACCTCCAACAAAAGACCAAAATCATTACTCTTCATTGGCAGGTTCCCCATGGTAAAAATAAAATGCTAACACGGAAACCTATATGTAACAAAAAAGTGAACTGATTTAATACTTAAAGGACCATACAGCGCAAAATAGCAATAATAATAACAAAAATAATAATACTAGTAATACTAATAATAATAATAAATAGTACAATAATTAAAAAATGACCAAAAACGTTCTCTGAAACTAGCACTGAAACCAACAGAATAGAAATCTTAACGAAATAGTTTTAAAAAATAAGATTAAGTGGCCTTTTGACGTCACGGACGTGTCAGACAGTATCCAGGGTATAGCTTTTTACGTAAGGAAGTAACAGTAACATGGTAACAGGCGCCGTGAGCCGCGCTACAACACCTCTGTGACGTCACAACTGGTCACAACCAACACTGAATGCTTTAAGCACAGTTTCACTCGTGAAACTTTAAACACAGTTTTGTCGTTCTTACAATAATGTAGACTATACTGTAGATAATGTAGAAAAGGATTCATCACAATCTTGATCCCCTGATCCACGACAGCTTTGTTTACCAACTTACGCACAGAAATAATCTTTTTTAAAAATAAATAAAAAGGCTTTAAAAGAATGAAAACGTTCAACTTTTTTTTAGCTTTTAATTTAAGAAAAGGTCCTTTAACAACATAACTCCACGATTTGCTTTCCAACCGAAAACGTAATTTTGTGCTTGCAAGAGGTGACTTATTTTTTCTCGTATTCTTCTTATTTTTTCACCAAATTTAAAATTTTTCCAATTTATTTTTTCACCAAATTTAAAATTTTTCAAATTTATTTTTTCACCAAATTTAAAATTTTTCAAATTTATTTTTTCTCCAAATTTAAAATTTTTCAAATTTATTTTTTCACCAAATTAAAAATTTTTCAAATTTATTTTTTCACCAAATTTAAAATTTTTCAAATTTATTTTTTCACCAAATTTAAAATTTTTCAAATTTATTTTTTCACCAAATTTAAAATTTTTCAAATTTATTTTTTCACCAAATTAAAAAATTTTCACGCGGAAAATTACAGAGTATCAAGTGAAGGCAAGCCACTAATTTATTTTCCCAGCAAAAAGCCGGTAGGGTAGAAAAAAGGGGGAAAGGATTTGACGTGCGTGACGTGGATATGGGCAATTCACACCAGAACCGTCTCAGAATACTAAAGGTCCCTTCGAATAAAGCAAAAAAGCATAGCCAAAGTGTGGGTCGTGTTTGGCCCTTTTCGGGCTTACAATGAATTCCCCCTGAGCCACTGTTAAGTTTCCTCTATCTACACAAAAACGCTTTTCAAGGTTACAGTAATCGGCTGTGGGCCGCCGCTACATATTCACAAACACTGTGATAAGAATGGGAAAATAAACGCGTAAAAAGAAAAAAAGTCCTTACGAATGGTAGGTGTTGCACGCTCACGCATATGACTCACGCTGGCTCGAACCAGCATTAAGGGACCTTATGGCTACAATAACCTGTTTGGAGCCCAAAGACGTGAGAGGAACCAAAGAAGAGTTCCCCACATGGCGCATATACAACAATGTAGATCCCTCCAAGTCTAGGTGACATATATGGTTTTATATGAAATAATAAGAATGTATAAAAACCCCACAAAAGGCGCTGTGGCCAATCTAGGGACAAGCTATATGTGGTTTCGTGGAGCTGTCTAACTTTATTATTATTTATTTTTATTATTACGACACGAACTTGATCAAAGATGGGTGTTCTGGAAATTGGAAATTACTCTAATGTGTTCTGATATTAAATTTTTAAAACATGCGTGGCAGAATGGATGAATTTTATGACGAAAAAATTATTTAACGATATTATAGAGTCGATATAACGTCGTATTGAGATTGGACTGAAGAACATGACGGAAATTGGTTAGGAATTCGAGATAATCCAAGGAAATTCAGGTGTAAGCTTGGGAATGAATGTTTTAATAAATTAAGTATAGGTGCAGGCGTCCTCTCACACAGGTAGTGAGTTAAGGTAGAGCATAGAAAATCTTGAATGGCGAGGCTGCACGTTGAACGTTGATTATGCTAATCAAGTCCTCTTTTTTTCCAAGGCGAGGAAGAAGCAATGAGGCAAGGCCGAAAAAGGCCTTAAACTACCAAAAGACTCGAGAAAAAAAATAAAAAATATATAGAGTTCTTTGGCACGGACGACCACCTCACATGTTCACACCTTGCACGACTTAATGCTTGCTCTGCAACATGGGGGGTTATGGGTGATATATAAGAGAGTTGAAGTCGGAGACGGAGGCATTTTTCAGTTCTTCCTGGAACAAAAAACTTAAAATAACGAGTTCGGGAAGAAAAAGGTCCTGTATGCTGCCAAATCTGGCGCTCAAGTTTGTTGGGAGCATCTAATAAAATGAAAAGTAAGTAAATAAAAACCTCTTGGCTTTTTATGGAGGCTTAAAAGAGGTCAGAGGGACCCCGGATTAAAAAAAAAAAGACACAAGGCAGGAAAAAGAAAAGGGAGGCCTCCCAAGTTGATGCTTTGGCTCATCTACAAGTCATAAGTCCAAGTTTTGTCTTGTATCTTGACTACGAGACTATCGAGGACTGTCTTTTTTCGTGTTTCTTCCCACCAAATGTCCGAGAAGAAGCAATTTGCTCAGCCCCGCCACATAAGGCGATCTGGACACCTTGAGGCGGCTGGGAAAACGGTCAGAACCCTTGCATAAGAGAGGGACTGCAGAGAAGGGGGGAAAGAAGGGAAGTTGGTTAGTTTGTTTAAGAAATGGGGCTAAGTTGATGTTAAACTTGTTGTAAGTTTTATCCCCGAGTCGTTGCATTAGTTTGAGCGAGTACGAGTTAGACCGAGACAACGCCCCTGTGTAACTGCAATTACCATAAGCAAGAATTTACGGCGTGACAGAGGAAGTATATTTTTTGTTGAGGGTGCTGCCAAGACTTATAAGGACTTTACACCATAAAACCCAAGGCAAGCTCTAAGCATGATAAACTTGATGACGGGAAACAAAACCAACACCGCACGGGATGAACAAGGCCCCGACCTGGTCAAACATTTTTGCGTTGTTTTTTTGCCTCTTTGAAAAGTTCACTGGACTTGTACCCCATGCCATCATATCCAGGGAGTTTTGGAAGTCATAAATAAGTTGGTGTAGTTGGTAACTTAACTTATATGCTATAATCATGGCGACTTCACTGTGCGGGTTTTGAGTTCTTACATTGCAAAGACAGCGGTCTAATAAACGACCCAATAGCGTGGAGGCGGGGCTTGGCGCACACCAGATGCTCTGCAGAGGAAAATGTGCGACCAAAAAGAAAGACATTTACGCTAAGAAAAAGGTGACTCACCAAATTGTGTGGCGAGTTCCCTGCACCGATAATGCTGGACATGTTGGCGGTGGCGAGTCACTGGAAATGGGGCTACTAGGGATTGAAAGAAAGTTTTGATTATGCGTGATATGCCGGCTCCCCGTGGACTTGACATGGTACAACCTTGTCGCAACTGCTGCACTCATTGTTATCGAGCAAGAGCTTGTGGAGCTTTTTGATACCATTCACGTTCATCGATATGTTCAGGGGGTTCTCCGCTCGGGGTTTAGGAAAGCGAATGTTTTTTTCGCTCAGAATTGAAGGATGATTTTGATTGGTTACATGTAAATGAACTGCTATAATGCAGCAAATATGCGTAAAAACAGTCAGCTATTCAATGAGCCATGAGATTGCAGGTTATGAAGTATATAGAACTTTTTTTTTTTAAATCTCGGATTCGTGAATCTTGGTCTCGTCAATCTGATTCGAAGGGAATTATTTATTTCCTTTAAGCAAACAACAGTGAACATGGAAAGCGATAAATTTTGTATTGCTAATCTTTATTTCAAAAACACTGAATGAATGATTACGTATTATTGATTATATATCCTTTATTTTTTGTATATCTAATACAGGTATCGAACGGTACAGATATGGTATCTTTATGACATGTTTGTTTCCTTTTTGGGTTTATGGATATGTTTATCTATTTGATACGGGTTGCATACGGGAATTTTTCCCCAGTTGGTTATATAATGTGACTCACAAGAGCCAAATTTTTTTAAAAAAATGAAATTTGGTCCTTTATCATAGTTCAGGCGAACTAAAGAGATTGCTCCAATATGAGTCATCGTGATTGACATACAGAATTATAGGATCTTTGTGAAAATAAATGGTAGGTGGACACGGAAATGTTCGGCTCTAATCCTTTGAATAGCATTGACCGTGAAGCAAACAAAGCTGGTGGAACTGTGACAGAGGAAAGAATGTCTCGTCATGTTCTACAACAGGGCTTTCCTCGACTTGGTATTGCCGGCTTGCATTCCGACCGTCACGTCTTTCGAATGCACGGGATCTACCTTTCATACGGGGCCATTTCATCGCTTTTCTATCATCAAGCGCCCTATAAAGGTAACATAACATCGGTTGGGAGATCGCCGAGATTGGCGTGGACTGTTGAATGATGACGAATGAAGGTCATCCGCATATAACCGGAAGGAATTGCGTTTCAAATTGGTGAATACAGCATAGCGACCTTGGGTCCCGGAGTTTGCTGACTAATACCTGTAACGTTGACTCCAACAACGTTGAATAAACAAGGAAATGGAAATTGAGAAGCACACTGCTTTAAAGAAGGCACTTCTAATTAGCTATTTTTTCTCTAAGGGTGTAACCATTTTTGCATTTCTTTTCTTTAACTTGTGTGAGAGTTTTGTTGTTACTGCCCTTGTTTAATTTGATGGATGGGGAAGCCAAGTGAACCGCCTGGGTCTATAGAGACGCTCATCTGGTAGATGAAGATGGGTGATAATGATCAGTTTTGACTCTTTGGCTTCAGCTTCTGCCTTTTGGAGAGGGTTTTTTGTTGGATGGAAAGGCTTGTTGATTGCCGATGTAGCTAAAACGCGATACATGAGACTCTTTATTGGGTACCAGCAAGCATCCACGCCTCCTGACGTCCCAGAAAGGCCATCTCTTAGTCTGCCTTGAATGGGCTTGCATTGAATTGAAGACAAGACATCGGCACATACCCCTAACCTTATAAGACCATCATAAATCCTTACAAAATTGATGATAGATCCTTAAGCGTCACCCAAGGAAAACTCTGTACCTTATAACCTCCAATATCATAGCACAGAATAGAAATCAAGTTCGGCGAACAGAAAAAAGCACTGATAAAAAAAGTACGTTTGAAGACTAATAAAAACGGAAAGTTTGAGCCCACACACATCCAGACAAGGAGTAATGAAAAAAGAGAAATTAAGAAAAGAAGTTGAGTCACGGTTTGGGACCTTCCTCCAAGCCTGTATTTATCTCTTTATTAGAAACAATAATAATATCCCGAAAGGAGTGCTTTCATTCCCCTCTGTTAAGGTTCCCCACAAACCGCGCTGTCAGAAAATAAAAACAAACTAAAAACTCTTCTAAAAGGTGCTGATGTTGCTGAAACAGGTGAATTTCTCCAAGGTGGCATGCGTGGGGCCTGTTCTTGGGAGGTGGTCAGTCCAGGTTAAAGAACCTTTTTTATATTCGTTTTTCCTCCGGTCACGTTCTTTCGCTTTGTTTTCCTCTCGGGGAATTGAAGGGGGGAAAGCTTTTTCGGTAACACGCCTTAATCGGGTCTTCTGTAGCCAAGTTTTGCCAAAAACAGAACGTTATCTCCAGCACCCTCTTCACCTAGTTAATTAGGCGGCGACATTGCTGTACGGGATTCGCTTATAGAAGCCGGCAGATCAGCCTTGTAGGGTCATGGCATACACCTACTTGGTATACCAAGTCCATCATCATCGCTCCTTAAGCCGTTTACATGTTTTGCCTGCCAAGATAGGACCGGGAGTGAAACGAAAAAAAGGAACAGCCTAAGAGAGGACGGGCCATGTATAGAGAACATGTATGTCCATATGTGTTCAGTTCTGATGGACGTGAATGGCAAAAGACCCCACAAGTAGAAAGCTCTTGGCCACTGACCGAGCCTCGAGTTCAAAGGGCACCACGTCGTGTGGTATAAAGGGGATCCCTTCGAGGTCGTTCTTGCTCTTGCCAGCCATTTAGAACAAACCACTAGACCATGGAATACATTTGTGTCGTCATCAGCCCATAAATTCCCGAGAGACATACGCGAACAGCCATTTGCTTGTCGTATTATAAGGAAACTCGAAAGCCTTTTTGACCTGGGAAGCTGTCAATCCATCATTGGCCTTCGCTTTCTTTGACAGCCTGACAAGCATTCGTGGCAACTTGGGGTATCGCTGATCGTGTAAATTTCAGTATGTCAGTCAATAAAAAGAATGTACTTTGCTTCCTGGGTTTCCCTAAACATTTAGCGCGTCTTAGTCTGTCTGGCAAAGTAGTTGCTGTTGGCTTATCGAATACTGTTCTTGGCCGAGATTCAAGTCCGTATTGGTCATCGGTCATGCTAGATTAGGTGATTAGAGCCAGAAGGAACAAAGAATTGACCTTAAGAATTGACGTCACTGCAAGAATTGTATTGTTTAAAAGCGTTGTTCCGTTTAAGCTTCGCGCGCTTTTTCTGAACTATTTCAGTGTTGAAGCGTCCTTCCAGTAGATTACGCCAGTTACTTACACTCTGCATTGCGGCTGACTCACCTACACTGGATTGCACAAGTCAACGAACGGTAACGAGAGCGAGAAACCTGAGTAAGGACGTCAAAGAAGAAGGTGTGTTCCCTTAGAGCAGATCAGAAAAACGGTGTGTTAGATTTGACTTTGTATCCCTGTAGTGTGAAACTTCTAGTAAATTCATCATGGAGGGCGGAATGAAGTGTATCAAGTACCTCATGTTCATCTTCAACCTGGTTTTTGCGGTAAGTTAAAGATTCATCTTCCCCTCGTTTCCTTGGAGTTGGACATCTTGGGTAGGGAGTTTGTTGGACCTGTTTCTACTTTGCCCTTTAGTAGTCAAGCTCTACCAACATGGTACCAGGCAGTGCGTGACGTGGCAGACCGGACATAAAACTAGGGGAAACTTAGAAGTTTCCTGCCTGAAAAATACGTCACCTTGTGGTGTACCAAATGTTCAACATAAAATCCCTTCCTTGCCCTGTCATACTTATGCGATTTTCCCAAGCTAAGTTCTAGTCCGTTCCGTTGAAATGTAGAGTCACGGGAAAAAAAAACTTCTATAGGGCTCCACTGGGAATGCTCCCTTCTTTGTAACATTGAACGTAAACTTAAATAAGGAGACACTTCATGGACCCGCAATTGACAGCCAACTCCTAACTTAATTAAGGAACAATCTCATGGGTGCGACAAAGAGCGTTTATTTAACTCATAAATATTAAACCGAGCGACTATTCGCAGATATTCTTAATACGATAATCTTAAATTAAAGAAAATTATTATCTATAGACAGCGAGTATTCGACGTTATTACGCGATAAGAGCCGAGGAAAGTCTTATAACAAGAAAAGATAAGCTCTTTTCCTAGTTTACAGTGTGTTTTCCCGCAAATCCCTCGGATTTGCATTTAGCAGACGAGACGGAAGTATAACCCTTTAAGCAGATTACACCTGTGTGTCGTCATCGCGGTGTTAGTCATACCGGTCGCGCAATGCCAAGAGGGTAAAGTAAAGAAACCTGAATCACACTGTCAAGGCTTGAATTTATTACGAATATGACGTAATCGTGCAGGCTTATCTTAAGGATTACAAAGTAGTTTCGTTAGGCGTGCACTCTTTTGTGTAGGAGAGCATGTCGACATGGTTGGGAAAGTCTGGTTTATGTCGCTAAAATAGCGTTTATTTATTTTTGTAGCTCACCGGCTTGGCCCTGATCATCACTGGAGCGGTAGTGCAGACCGCCTATTCCGAATATCTGGATTTTTTGGGCCAAAAATACCTCTCAGCACCTATGCTTTTTATTGTCATCGGAGTCGTTATCTTCCTCGTCGCGTTCTTCGGATGTTGCGGTGCCATTAGAGAGAATCACTGCATGATAATTACCGTAAGTCTCACAAGCTTTTGAGTAAAAAAACCCGATCAAATGCTTACATTCCTAATGTTTTTCTTTTAGTTCTCCGTGTTCCTAGCTCTTATCTTCGTATGCGAGTTGGCAGGTGGTATTGCGGGTTACGTTTTGCGATCCGATGTCAGGGTGTTACTGGAAAATAACATGGAAGAGTCGTTGCGCAACTACAACGTAACAGGAAAGGAGGGAGTTAGCAAAACTTGGGATGCTGTCCAACATGAGGTTTGTTTCGTTGTTGTTTAACATATAGCAAGTTTAGGATTGCATAAAGGGGATGGTGTTCTATAACTTTTTCATATCTAGTTTACCTGCTGTGGTGTGAAAAACTACCAAGATTGGAACATCACGGACGTAGAAACAGATGTGCCCGATTCTTGCTGCAAAATATGGGTTGCAGGTTGTGGAGCTGGCAAATTACTTGCTCCTGACAGTACTATTAATACCGAAGGTTGTCTTGATGGATTGGAAGATTTTGTTAAACACAAAACTGGCATTTTTGCTGGCGTAGGAATTGCCATTGCCTTCATTCAGGTAAGCTCATTGGAACTCAAAACGTGTATACTGTACTACTTAGAAACTAAAACTTCATTTCCCCTTTATGTTTAGCTCGTGGGTATCGTCTTCGCCTGTATGTTGGCGGGTGCAGTGAAACGTCAATACCAAACCGTCTAAATAAGTCTACCAGGGTTTGTGATTGTGTGTTCTGCATACCGTATGTTGATAGGTGTTTAAAAAAAATGTTGGATGTTTGTGGTGTCTCTGCTTACCCCCTATCACGTAAAAGCAGGGTCCGTTTTTTATAACATCTTCGCACATGTTAACTAACCCACAACGTCCATGTTATTATCTGCTGTATTTTATACGGAAAATGTTCTTCTGCGTTTTTTTATAATTCCTATTTCATTTATTTTCCCCATATTGCCCTTTTTAAGTTCCAGCGAAGTTTTAGCACTTGCTGTGGTGTCAAAAGAGGAGTAACTTAAAATCCAGAAAAGTGAAGAATGTCTCTCAAACATTGGTAGACGGTATGTGAAGTTGTTTGATCCTGGTTAAAAGTAAAATATATTTTAACATGCACCTTAAGAAAGGAGGATAAAGTTTGGTTTTCTTGTTTGTTTGTTTTTGTATACAACAGAATCCATGTATTTGTTCTAGGCCATGCACAAGTAATACGAATCGAATGAGGTAAACAAAAGTTGAGGGTCAAGTATGCCGAAAAAGACAAAAGAAAACTCACGGACACGATAAAAAATTTAACCACTTGAAGTCCCTCGGCGAGAGCAAATAAAGAGCTCGTAAACTTCTTTTAAGCATCCATGCCATACTTCACGTGGCGTATCGTTTCGTCCATAACCTGGCCACGCGATCATGCTCTTCTCTGTTCTGCAGATACTGAGTCGCAATGCTCCCCACCAAAGGATCAGCTATGTATGGAATGCAAATGGTTGGTGACTCCCATCATTATAAAATGTTTCAAAATCATTTAAGACGCTTACCTGGATTACAGTCTGTGAGTAGCGAGCAAATGGATAGCAAGACTTTGGAAATGGTCAAAGCAGGGGACCAATTGTCCTTGAGTATGTCCAAACAAATTACACCTTGGCTGTTGATATTGCAGTGATAAATGCGTGTGCGAAAAGTCACTTTAGGGGGTTTAAAAGGGTACTCAGGGGAAAAGTGAATATCCAGAAAGAAAACGCCTCCTTCGTAAACTGAGCCTGGGGGACCTAAAATGGTAGACACCCATTCATACAAATTGTCGCCTTTGGGTCCTGCACTGCAATTCGGGGGAGGATCCAGAGTAATTTCCGCCAATTCTTTCTGGATCCTGAGCAATATATACAAAACAAGTTAAGTAAGTTTGGACTTAACGTTAACTATTACCTTTTGGCAGAAGTGCTGAGTGCTTTCGACATCTTCGGGTTTGGCTTGGGCTCTTTTGTTTCTGATTTAGGGGGTACGCTGGACTGTTGAGTACTGGAGCTAGCGGATGCTGCTGAAGGGGATGGACTGTCGTGGTTTGACTGGCTGGGTGTAACCTGGCTGCTAACAGCACTGCCACTACTGCTTGGCCCTGCTCCAGACATGTAGAATTTCCGTGCTAGAATGACTCCTGTGAGAACACAAAAAAATTAGGTAAGAAACTACTAATAATATAGATAAACAAAGAAAACAAAAAACTAGTAGAACATTTTTACAGTTTCTGACATTCCAGAAAGTGATGCTAGGAAGTTAAACATTCAATTTAGAGCTTGTTAGTTAGAGCTATCGTGTTTTTTGAAGAGACGCCTTGACGTAACGCTTACAGGTAAGCTGGATTTTTATTAAGTTAGCCCACAGAATAGAAATTGGAAGGTCTTACCAATGTGTACCAATTATTGATGAAATTTGAATTATAAATGAGCAGGGTCTAGCAAAAATTGTTGTTTCACGACGTTCCATCCACAATACGGTCTCGTTCTGCTTCGTATTCGATTAATGTTTGAGTCGTTCCAGTGCTTCTAACGCTAGAATGGCGATCCAAATTCGAAGTTATCAAACTTTCGAGGTTCACAATCGATATCCGTCCCTTCAGGATTCATTCTTGTTTACACGTGCTTTGCTCTCTGCTAAGGAACATGTTCTTCAATTAACCAATGAATCGTGTTACCAAAGTTAATATTGGTTGGTAAGTTAGACAGTTTATATAGAATAATTAGCTTTTAATTCGAAAAAGTAACTTACGCATAACTAGAATGATCTAATTTACATCTGTTCTGTGTTCCCATCACGTATCGGCCAGATGATCGGCAGCTCTGTACGCTTTTTGATTTGATTTGATGGTTTAATTAACCTTAACGACACGTCTGCTCCTGTTGTAACATAAGGCTTATCTAGAGACCTTGGTGATTAATTAAAAAAATATTAAATAATTAATAGAAGCACTGAAACACCGCTTATATATTGTAATCTTATCGAATCCATCTTTTATTTTATAGGGGAATTCTAATTACGATTGGCATCGGGAGTTTTGTGCTCGCGAAGAATATAGTGGACAATCAACGTCTGGAGCATATGCGAAGCCGGGAACGTATGCGCAATTCAAACACAGGAGACTACCAACCCAGTGACCGAAAATTCGTGGATTAACTCTTGTTTTGCATTCATATATCGATACTCCCCCGTTTCGTAACAAACATGGCTGGTGCAATGCCGCAGTTAGACGCTGAGAAGATGCAGATGGTACAAGAGTTAGAGGTTGAGATGATGTCCGATATGTATCAACGCATGACAGCCGCTTGCCATTCCAAGTGCATACCACCCAAGTATAAAGACGCCGAACTGGCCAAAGGTGAAGCCGTTTGCTTAGACAGATGCGTCGCCAAGTATCTGGAGATCCACGAACGAGTGGGCAGAAAACTAACTCAGCTTTCAATGCAGGACGAAGATGCCATGAAAAAGATCCAGGGCGAGTTACCCAAAGTGTGAAACTCCTCATTTGTCTTAGGAATTAAAGTTACTTAGAAATAAATTAACGTCGTACATGTAAACCAAGACAAGATTACTTCTAAACAATCGCTGTGATAATATTTTTTGTATATTACATGAAATTTCACAATTTTACACATAAGGGATAGAGTATTAGGCAGAATAACCTACTTTAAACATAATAGATAGTCTTTTAGAACATTTGGCAACGGTAATTTTGCCACCGATGTCCGCGTAATATGTTGCAAAATCGCCATCCGACAAGCGCTCTGCAGAGTACCCACTAGAATGAAGCGAAAAATAATCATTGTAAATAATAAGTATATAGCTTCTATGCCAAATGTATTACTATCTCTTTGCTGAATGATTCGAACTTCTTTGGTGGTTCCATACACGTCCACTACCGCAAAGAGCGGTTTATCAGTGTGGCGAATGCCTTTCGCACAAGGTCCTTGATCAATGCCATTGACGACCAGGTGTAGTGAAGCTGTCTGACGCTCGTCATCATCGTCCGGTATGTAAAAGATTCCTATACGACTTCCAGTTTCTGTCGGTAGGATGGAAAAGGGCCTCGTGAAAAGATTTGACGCCTAAAAAAGCAAATTAAACAAGATGTAACTTGAGTTTGATCAGGAAACATTACTTCCGGCATATCTGGGTGCACGCAGAGACGTACCGATTCTGGACTATGGGAAACATGTCGTACGATGGGGATAATCCACGAAGGACCTATGTTGACTAAATCTGGCAAAGCGTACTGCGGTAAGGGAAACCTCTCGCTCGGGTCAAGTTGTGTGAAACCTAATCGCAAATGACCACTCCAACCCAGCTCTGTTTTGTCAATTTCGAGTAAGAAAAGTTCGTTTGGCTTGACCGGTCTATCGCTGAAGGTAATGGCGTGCGAAAAACTGGCTTTGCGGTGAGCAACTGTGTTCTCTTCACATAAAATTATATTTGAGCCATGGTGAGGATGAAATCGTAAAGGACAATAAGAATAAGACGAGATATACTCGCCCCCCAAAGCGCTGGCCATTAGCAAAGTTCGTAGATTTGAGTTGAGCTGGTACAAATTAGTCAATTTCACGTAAAAAATAGTTTGTTTGGCCACAATATTTACAAGCTAGATTATGCCACGCCTACGTGCGCTATGAGTTGCGCCTCGCGGTATGCCCCTCCCATTGGCGTTAAATGAGCGACTGACGGGTAAGCTTTAAAATGTAGTATTTTTTTTTACTAAAGCCATATTATTTAAGGATGGGAAAAACGCATAAGGTCGTGGTTTGTGGAGCTCGAGGCATAGGGAAGACAGCTATTATCCAGCAGCTTATTTATGGAAATGTGAACAAAGACACGGTATAAATTAAACATTAAATGACGGGAGAAAAACCTACTGCTAAGGGCAAGAGAGTTGATTTTTATTTATTCTAGGTCTTTTATCCGACGATTGAAGACGTTTATGCTGCAACTGTGGAGACAGACCGCGGAGGACGAGAAATATTAAGGTTCTATGATACAACCGGCGTGGTTTTGAACCCCAGAACTCGTGAACAAGCAGAAATTCCTAGGCATTTGATTTGCGTGGCTGATGCATACGTCCTCATGTATGCCATCAACAGTCAGGAATCGTTTAACCTTATGGACGCCGTCAAGAAAGACATTGATAAGAATCGCGAGAAGAAAGAAGTCGCCTTCCTTGTCCTGGGCACTAAACTAGATTTGGTAGAAGAGCGACAAGTTGATTATACTCAAGCCTGCTCGTGGGCTGCGAAAGAGCGAGTGAAATTCTGCGAAGTATCGTTATACGATCACCAATCCCTATTCGATCCCTTCGTCTACTTAGCCTCCAGAATCAGTCCGCCCCCGCCGAAATCCACATTCCCGCAGCTACCTCAGCTAAGCATGGTACGCAAAACCAAAGAATAGCTCTAAGCATCAATTCTCTTATTTTTACAAAATGTAAAAGTGACTCGTATTCTTTTCCGTACGCTTATTTTATGAGCATATAATATGTAACATAAGGTACACCCATGTCTCGTGATATTCGGCAATTATTTCATTGCATAATAAAATAAAAATACAGCTCCCATTCTATACTAAATCACAATGGGTCCCTTGAATATTCCCTCCCCAATTTTCCCATGGAAAAAGGTTTGCATGATGCTGCCATCTATGTCATCATTAATGCATGAAGCACCTGCTAACCGCCCCTTAGGCGATAGCGTCAATTCTCAGTTGACAGTCGGCTTCCATCGTGCTAAGAACGTGAAAGGGTGAGAGTGATAGCCAAAACTTTGTGATTTAAACTCGCCATAAGCCCGGAGATTTTTGCATGGATTGTGTGTGAGTTCCATGTTCACGCTTCGGTGAGTGACTCATCCTTATTTGGAGTTAATGCGACGTGTATCGTCGAGGAGGAAATGAGTCGGAAACAGACACCTGCTCAGATCTAACCGCAACCTCTCTGGCGCGCCTTTAGCCACGGCTTAGGCCAGGGCAGGCGAGTCGAGGCAGGCGGCGCCCGTAAACATCTAATGCATGGGTGCGTAGGTCTTATCTCGCAGCCATCCACCCTAGATTTCCTTGTATTGTTTTGCAATATTCCGGAATAGCTGGTTCGCTTGGATAGCCGCTCACCGAGCAAAAACGTTAAATTCCCTCCGAATAGTGTCTTTCATATTTCCCTCATTTTTCCTTTCCCAAATAATTGATGGCATGACAAAGTACACGAGTTAGTGCATAGGTAAATAAAACAAAAAAGGCGAAGGCAAAAAAAAGGATAGGCTTACTAAGGTTGACATGAAAGGGGGTAAAAAGCTCATCAAAAATGCCTGCCACTCCAAAAGCCATTACTTGCGTTGCTAGAGTTGTACCCTACCTCCTCGAGTTCTTTAAAACTGTATGTCAATAACCTTATATTTGTATGAAGAATGAGTCATCGAGCCTGGCCCTACTCCCTCATCTTCTCCCACCGTCTGTCAATCTTTCAATGTTTAAATACCCTCCCTCCTTTCTCTTCTATTCCATTTTTTCATGCTCACCCCTTTTTGGCTCACTACGCTTAAAAGCTCGCTCTATGGGAGTTAGCTATGCAAAACTGGCAACCTCCCTCGCGCTCTCCTCAGCTCACTCTATCCGTCGTTGCCTGACCTTAGCCTCCCCGATTGGATTGTCATTAAAACTCGTTGCACATCTTCTGGGTTGCTTGTATATGCTACTTCAACTATACAATCGCTCTAGAAAGGAACTGATCGTATTTCCCCCAGTCTCCTCTTTCGCGTCTTGATCTCTTTTGCTATAGTTGAAAGCTCAAAGCTGAGAAGAGCAGCATCCATTTATCAAGAGTCCGAAATGAATAAAGCGAAGAGCGTCTGTTTGCCAATTCCCGCCTGAAGCCAAAGTCCCCTTAGCCTTTCCAACATCTGATTACAGATGCCATCCTTGCACCCTATCCTTCCCTTCACTTGCTCCAGACCAAATTCACTTGTGCGGCACTTGCACGCAAACTTTAACCCCACCCCCCTCTCCTACCCAACCCTTTCCTCCTCCTTGTCCACTTTATGAGAAATTGCGCTGCTCCAGACTTGCTAGCTCTGGGTTAGTAGCCTTGTTGCTTTTACCAAGCCCCTCCAACATTCAACTACTACCGCCAAACGTCAAGAAACCATAAAAAGAAAGCGAAAGACAAAAATACCGAAATAAAAGAAAAATGGAGCAAGCAGCCAAAGAAAGGGACGTTTATTTATATAGGAACTTATCCAAATAATTCATAACGGCGCTTTTTCGTCCTTTAGCCCAGCGACGCTGGGCATGTTTCCATGAAAAACAAAGCTTCCCATCCAGTTCCCCAAGAAACGATGGATTTGCCCAGCTGAAGCTGCGATAGACGCTCAAGTTATCTTTTTTTTTTTTTGTAGAAGAAGGTTTGGGGGGCTTAGGTTCTTGTAAGAAAGAAGGGCTGAGTATGGGACGGAGGTGGAATGAGCTATTTGATAAACAGGCGTCTCCCATGATATATCGCAGGATATTATCTTGGACTTTCATATACACCCTTTGACATATCTTAACGTCTGGTTTTAGGTTCAAGCGCCTGTAAAGATATCTTTTCCCCTGAACTCCGCTGATGAAATTTAGGGAAAAGAAAAACGCAAGTGACAGCGTTTTTTTGTGTTTTATTTATTTTTTTAAGGGAAAACGTCTTCTGTTTATCTCTTTTTATCCTTCTCCCTTGCCCCCCTCCTCGCGACGCCCTCCTTCGTTTTCATCATGACGAGGAGGGTTATAAAACCCTTGTGCCAGGGTAAGAAGGCGGGGATCGGGTGTGCGTGTGTAATAGAAGATGGGAAAAGGAGTTTTGTGTCGTAAAACGTCTTCGAGTTTAAGGAGTTTTTAGGGGTGGTAGGGGGTTAGCCCAAAGGGTAAGACTTGAAGAGCAGCGAGGGAAAAAGAGAGAAAAAAAAGAAAAAGAAAAGTACGTAGGGGGGAGTAAAATGGGGTTCTGGTTTTGGCTCTGCATCTCAACTCCTTACGACGTCCATGCTATATAGTATAGAGAGGGTGGTAAGATTATGACCGTCTTTTATGCGGGAAGCGAAGAGCTAATTTCCTTGTGGCAGGCGGGCCGGGGGGCCAAGCTCTTGCCAACATTGCATCGCTCCTTTCCATCTCTCTCTTGTGCTCGTTCGCTCTTTTCTTGCACAAGTTGCACTTTTAATGACAGCCTCACCAGGCATTATAGGAGTTAGTGAAAATGTCGGTACACATACATTTATAGGGGGTTGGAGTGTACCGAGTTCCAAAAGGGCCAAAATAGGATTCTGTTGTAATCAAAATGGGGAAATTGTCGCGTGGAAGTCCGTGTTAAGGGGATTTCACGTGCATTGGCCAAAAGGAAAAACAGGACAAGGGGGAAACATGTGTAGTTACGATGGAGTACTTTGCAAGGAACCGAAGCTGAAGGGAGGTTATAAAAGGCGGGGATGAGGAGGAGTGTCTGAGAAACTCTGAATAAAATAACATGAAAAATGATCCAGGAAAATTTGCCTACTACTGCAAAAGAATGAGAAAAAATAATTGGTTTTGGCGTGCCTTTGGAAATTCACTCTGACGCGAGAATGATTTTTTTCTGTTGTTTGGGCTCTGACGCAAGAATGAAAAACGACTCCCCGTCTTTTGCCGCGTTCCTTTGGACGAAAATTTAAGTCGACTTAAAAGTCTACTCCAAGACTTAAAAGTCTACTTCGAGACTATTAAAGTCTTGAAGTCGACTTATAAGTCGTCTTCAAAACTTTAAAGTCGACTTCAAGACGCGCTTAGAAACGTTCGAAATGGATACACTTCAGGCTTCTACGCGTTTTACTTAGCTAGTCGACTTAGACTTTGAAAGTCGACTTTTAGTTTTGGTCTCAAGTCAGCCACTCATGTGCTCAGACTTAAACTTAGCCCCGCCTCCTTGTTTATTATTACGTATGTTTACTAGACGGATGCCCAAAATTGGTATTTTTAAAGAATATTTTATTTTTAGCATATTTTGTGTTTCAATATGGTTACTCCATATGTGTTTGCTGAAGGTGAAGAGAAATTCGCAATTGTCGCAAAAAAGCATGTGACGGTATTTGAGCAAGACGTCGTACTTTCTAAGTTGATTGTAGACAATATTGGTAGTGTTTCCCACTGGACGGAATTGAGCAATATAACATGTTTTTTCCCCAAGTAACTGCTTCAGAGGTGGAGCAGTTGCAAACTAATGCTTATAAGCCCAAGTCGAGGAAGTTTGGATAGTCTAAGTTTAAGTCAAAGGTGCAAAACGAACACGGCTCATCTTCGGTGGTCTTTTTCCCGGGGCGGGAAAACAGCTGGGAAATTATACCGTTAACGTTCAGGTTGCGTTTGGCCTGGGGTAAATTAAGGTCCTTTCCAATTAATTAAGTATTTAAGGATCTTGGCCCACTGTAAAACAGACTGTCACGGCTAACCGCCGTGAAATATTCAAATGAGTCGTGGGTCTGGCCTCCTATTTGGAGTACTGTTCCCTGATTTTCAATTTAGGCGGGTTAAGATACCGTTTGTCGATAGACGACCTGAAAATAGCTCTATGGCGAGGGGGAAATGGCAGCACGAATCGTAGTTCAATGTAGTGAAAGGCGTATTTGATCATAAACATGTAACGCAAAAAAAAAAATAACAACACGACGAGTCAATGAAAACAACGTACAATAAAATTATAGTTGTAGCTAAACAATGAGAGAATTCGCTTTATTACACAGCGCCGGTATAGCAGTTCTGGAGGAATCGAAGTGGAAAGAGGGGAGTGTATACACACAATCTGGGGAGGAAAAGACAGAACAACCAAGACAAGCAGAAATAGGGTGTAATTTTTTCTTCTTTTTTATTTTAGTATGAAGCCACGCCCTTGTGCGGGAGTTTAATTTCCATGTAGATTTTATTTGCATATTCCCGCTCGTAAATTCTATAAGCTTTCTTCTTTTACCCCTCGTTTCTCCCTACTTTCTGTGCTCTTTTTTTTAAAATATAGCTGCTGCTAAGTTTTTATTGGATATTAAAAAAACTGGAGGGAACCAAAGCGGCGTAGTGTGTAAATTTCAAATGTTATAGTTTCTTTTGCGGCGTAAAAAAAGTATTATCGACATGAAAGTATTTAAGAGGGAAAATTGATGACGTCACACGCCCCAAGATTTTTAGTTTTCTCAGAAATTTATTCTATATTGCATTGAAGAAAGTAGGAAGTTCCGAAAACGTTTAGTAACGAAAATGGGGGGAAAAAATCGAAAGAGTCACAACGTTTTTTCGTTAACAAGGAAGGAGTCTTCTGAAATTGTTTTTTAAGGGATTTTATGCTCAGTTCTGTTCTGAATTTCCTGCCATGTTCGAACATTTCAGCTTCAAGTTTTTTCTATTAATTCCTTTCCTCCCTTGAGGTAAAAAAAAGTCAAAAAATCGGAGGAGGAAAAAAATGGGAAGAGCTACTTGAGTTGTGAGGGGTTTTGCTCGCGTCTTTCGGTTAAAGAAAAGGGAAAGAGGCGTTGGGGAGCGGAATGAAGGTGTTGATTTCACGCTTGGGTGGCGAGAAGTCAAGAGACAGGCGTAGTTGAGCTGAAGCTGAGCAAGCCGAACAGTATCTCTTTCTTTCTTTTTGGCTCTTTTTTTTATGAAAGAAAGATCCAACAGGTGTGTACTAGTAGGCGTTTTTTTGGTTTTTCGTCGTCCTCGTGTGCGTGTGGGTTGGGAGTTGTGTTTGGGGAAAAGGAGTTTTTTTTTTATAGAAAAGGGGCTTAGCCACACCTCTTTTGGTTTTCCCTCGAGAGTGATGTGTGCCGCAGCGGATAGTTCCTCTTTGCATTGCTTAAAAGAACAATGAGCGTGGGGAGGTGAAAATGTCCTGAGGGCGTTAGAAGGACGTTGTGTGGTGGTGTGGGGGATACATTTGCATAGTTTAAGAAGGAGTCCGGGACGAGGAATGAGGTGGTAGGTGGTTTCGTTAGTACCGAGGTTAATGAGAAGGGACGGAATCTGGAAGTTGCACGAAGTGAAGAGACGACAGAGGGAGAGAGAGAAAGACAAGAGAGACGAGAGAAGAGTGGAAAAGCAAAGTGTGGTGTGACCTGCCATGGGCCGTGAATGGCGACACAGACTTGGGTGGAATCCCGTGCATGCTTGCAGCAGAGCAAGCTAAGAGAAGTGGTGGAAACAAAAACGAGATGAAGGCGCCGGGAGCGTCGTAGCAAATTCGGAGGAAGGCGTCAAAACTTAGCGTACGTGTATCACTCGTGTTTTTTTTCCTGGGCGCCTTTTTCCCGCTAGCGGATCTGAATAATGTAGTGAGACAAGTCGAAAAGAGTCAACGTTTGTTTCATTAAGAGAAGGGGGTAGTCTTCTTAAATTGTCTTTTAAGGGATTAGATGCTTCTTTTCGTAATTTATGTACTAGTTTCTTTCTTTCTTTATTGCTCTTTGTTGTATATTAGATTGAAGACAGGGTCAGGATTTGGATTTAACTGGAGAGTTCCGAACATCGTTTTTATAACGAAAAGGGGTAAATTCCGATAAGAAATTTCGAAAAAAAACAATAACGTTTGTTTCAGTGAAAAGGGGGGAGTCTTGTTAAGTTGTGTTTTAAGGAATTCTATGCTTATTTTCTTAATTTATTTAGTGTACTTTAATCCTTTTTTGTGCTTTTTATTCTTCATTTATTCTATATTAGCTTGAAGACAGTGTAAGGAGTTGATTTAACTGGAAAGTTCCAAACGACTTTTGGATATTTTCTCTTTTTTCGTTTTCCAAAAACGAGAAATCGAAGCAAGAAGCCGTATTTTGTCAATTAAAATCGAGCTGAATAATTGAAAGCGTCTATGGACGGAACTGTTACAATATTCCAAATGCGGGACATTTCAAATTATTGTTGTAGGGAGGGCGGTACCAACAGCAAAGGGAGAAGAGACACTGAGAGATGGTAGAGAGAGAGGGAAAGACAAGAGAGATGGTTTAAAATGGAGCGAAGGGGCACATCTTCGGTCGATACCTTGAGTTCCGCACCTCATTTGCATACTTGTCCTGGGGGGTTTTTGGATTACGCCATTTGGTCTTTGTAGACCATCCTTCATAGATGCAGAAGGGCGGGATGAAATTGTCTTTGAAGGGGTTTTCGGGGGGTGGCGAGGGAAGGCGGGGGTAAGGTTTTTGATTCTCACCCTAAAGAGCCTTCATTTATTATTATTATTTTTTCTTTTGGTGGGAGGCTCTAAAGTTGTAAAAGGCGTCGCAAAGGCAGTGATCAATCTAGTGTATAAATCTTGGAACCCAAAAGCCGCCATAGAATAGCATAATGAAAGTTTCCAAACCAGCGTTGCCCCTCGTCTTTAAACTTGGCTGCAAGTTGAATTTTACCCCTGTCCTGCTCGACATCTCTGGCAGCAATGTAAACCCCCCTCTCCCCCCACCCCCCTTAGCAACTTTATTGATCCGTACACACGAGCGCTTACGCATATTGTAGAGAGGACGGAGAGAGAGAAGAAGCCCTTTGGACTCGACAGAGAGAATGCTTTGTAGTATTTAATTCCTGCAAAGTTAGAAGATGCCCCGCTCCCACCCCGCTTTCATTTTCCCTTTATCAGACCTCTTATGAATTAGTGAAGAACGTCATTTGGTTATCTTTTCCTTTGCCTGCCTCTTAGCTGCCATATTTACAAGTAAATCGAATTTTCTGAACATTTTTTGAACAAGAATTGTCCTTGTTTTCACGTTTGGAAGCGGGCCGTGAATGGCGCGAAACGCAAGCCGAAAACGTTCCACGCTCCACCGCTTGGCGTAGGCCGTGCGTGCGTACTTGAATCCGAGCGTGTGTAAAAGTGTTGTCTCGTGAGTACGAGCCTTTGAAGAGGTGAAGGATGGGGGGCAGGGGGCAAAAAAGGCTGTAGCCGCTCCAAAGAAGGGACTTGGATTATGCATGCATCACAATAACGCAAGCGCCACCATGCATTTAAAGACGTAACTTAACAATACATGCAAATGGAAATTTGAATGTACAATTAGGGAGTGTTCAAGCTTATGGACCCCATTGCGTCGTTCCATTTTTCTAACTTATATCTTCTTGTGCTTGCGAAAGAGGGTGGGCAGATTGAAAAGGGTGGTGATAGCCTGTTCAGCCAAAAAAAGGGGGTTGGACGAAACAAGACGAAGCGGCTGATAGCCCGTTTGCCCAAGCAAAACGCGTGTCAAGGACATGACACATGCACGCATACAACACCGGCCACACATCCATGCACACTCCACATTGCCAGTCGGAACTTGGCCACCTCTCCTTTTGACCACCCCCATGAGGGTTAGTTCTTCCGCTCCTTCGTTACCTCCCATCGATGCCTTTAGTATTGATCCACGTTTTCCCGTTTTCCCGCTCCAGCTCCTTCGCTGTATATAGACTGTACTGTATTGTACGTACGTAAGCAAGCTGGGTATGGTAAGGTCCCCCCCTCGGCATGTCCAGCATCTACTATGTGATGTGAACTTTCGTAATAACTTGGGACAATCGGAATATAGAATATGCATGGATCCAGTTTACTAGGGCGTCGATTCTTCCCAGTGGCCTCCACTACGCTTTTGCCTACAAACTCCCCATAATGAGTCTCTTTACTAATTCAAATATGATTAACTAAATCTATCTGTTAACCTTTCCGGGTATGGTATTTTCTCCACCTTTTCCTCGTCTGTTCTTCCGCCCAATCCCCAATGTTTCCCACCGTTCATGCCAAGAACGAAAATCAGAAAGTGGGGGAGGGGGGCGTGTAAGTTACGCACCGCGACGCCTTCGACGCCTCGTTTTCAGGCACTTCCGGCTATACGAAGGGTCACCGCCTCCGATTTACTGCCACGTCTACTTGAGGCTAAGGAAAACTTGTTGGCTGCCAAGAAAACGAGAAAACCTACGCAAGTCACTGTTCCCTGTTCAAAATGGAAGCTCGGATGACAGGAATAGGAATGATGGACCAAAAAGGGGAAAATCCCTTTCCATACGGAAGTTTTCTGTGCTTCAGAAAGCTTCAGGAAGCTTCTGGAAGGGAGTTATTAGTGTATATGGACCTTAGCTTAAAGGGGAAAAACATTGAGAAAAAAGTTTTATTTTTTTGTTAGGTATCGATAAATCAATAGGATACCCTTTTGCATTTAGCGCTTATTGTCCGACCATTCTTTTGTGACCTTGTATTCATTTTAGTCTACGTTTCCACTCTTGTTTCATCCCGTTCTTCCCTTTTGCGTCCCAATCTTTCTCTACACAGTTATATTGCGCTATTCCCTTATCCCAGACGCTTTATTTGTCTTTTCCTCTTCGTTTACTCCACTTTTTTCTACACTACCCCCCTCTTCCCTGAAAAAAAAGTTGTTCCACCCATATTTATAATCCAAAATGGGCGCTTTGACGTCAGAGCACACACGGGATAAACTCAAACTCATCGAGCTTTCTGTCTCCTCTATTCCCCATTTAAAAGTCATTGAAAGAGATGACGTCACAGCGTCGTTGTGACTTCCGCCTCTCTTTCCAGGTTCCCTTGTCCTCGGATAGTCTTCTCGCCCTTCCCCCATATATTCTGCGGTATCAAGTTTTGGGTTGAGGGAGTCACTTGAAAACGTCGTCGATCGGATAGTCCATGTTGAAAGGTTCCAGATGTCAAGTCCATAGCATCGGAAGGCGGTTTCTCGACGTCGTATCGGCGTCCTAAGCTCCTCTCACCCAAAGGGCATCCGTGTGGAAAAACCTAACTTGGTCTTTGCTTTTCCAGTAGGCAACAAGTTGGGGGCGCGTTAGGAAATTGCCTGGAAAAGGTAATACACCCCTGATTGCAACGACACATAGAGGGCACTAGTCACCAAAAATGACAAGACTGTGATGAATCCGTTTACTTTGTTGTAGGTATGGCAAACTGTGAGTTAAAGTTCGTGCAGCAAAGAGTACAAGTTAAGTGTTTCCATGGCGTGATCTACAAGACAAGAGTTAAGTTTCTGGAAAAGAACGTTCACGAGTGATTGGCACATAGTACGCCGGATCGTTTGTTTACTGTTTTTAAGCACGAAGTAAACAGTAGCCACGGTAGCAGCGTAAGCCACACCAAGCTTCGTCTGTGACGTCATCAGCTGTTCGAAGGACCCCTAAGTTTTGAATGGGTAAATCACCTGTTACTATGGCTACCGCGTACTTCCGTACGTACAAAGTTAAAGAAAGGTCCTGCGTCCTATGAGTACTGTCTGACACGTCCGTGACGTCGATAAGCCGTGTATTTTCATCGTAATTATATAGACATTTTGTTAAATTACTTCATTACTACTTCGCGCATTATATAAAGCAAAATATCGATACAAAGTCGGGTTTTTAGGTCCTTTCTTGAAGTTTGTATTTTCATTTTTAAGAGTCCGTTAGAAAGGTGTCGTACGAGAGTGAACCTGCCCGCGAGCAAGCGCTCGACTCGGACATACGACTCCCCCGGTTCCGTCAACTAATTGGGAGGGGGAGAAGCCCAACAGCCCTCAGCTAAAAGCAAGCTAAAAGTTTTGTACCATTTGTGAAACATTGTTGGAGTCTTTGGCGATCCAGAGAAAATAGCTGCATTCCAACAAGTCTTAGTACGCCCGGACTGGAGCGTTGTTCTTATTAAAAACTGGATAGTATTATCAGTGATCAGGACCCCCAGATCGCTGTACCGGCTGCTTTAGCATGTGGAATTTGTGCTTTAAACGCTGCGCTGCACTGACAATTGCTGCAATAACTATTGGGTTCAGAGGGTATAGAGTGTAAATTAGGCTCAGTTTTATTTCGACAGTCGTACCCCAACTAATCATTAAAACTTGTATTAAATTCCATGTTTAGCAAGTCGAGGGGGATTTTTTAAACATTTTTAATGCTTTCAAGCATGTTTTGCTTAAATGAGAAAAAATGAGGAAATTTCGGGGGTCCCCAACAGGTGCGAAATGTGAAAGAGATGGCTGATTATGGGGATTCGGATTTCGTTTTTTCGTTTCGTTTTCCTTTTTTATCCCATGGGGATGGGAGAACGATGCAGGTCTTCGTATTGTCCATGACAATACTCGTATGTTAGCTGGTAAAGGCGAAAGAGGGAAGAAAGAAAAAGAGCGGGAATGTGAAGAGTCACGTTCAGAAATGACTTACCAACTTTTTTGTGCTCGCTTTTGAAACACCCCTCCTCTACAAAAGGGAAAAGGACCGTTTTTGTAGTCTAGCTCGGGGACCCGGGTTTGAATAGACGCCAACGACGCTGATTTGTGGTGTCTTTTTAGAGGCTTGAGAACTACACAGACATGGCAGGTGCGAAAGAGCACCTGTGACAGCGGTTTTTAGGTGAGAGAGTGTGACTTTGGGGAAGGAAAGAAATTGAGGGGTTGTGCTGCGAAGGGTAATTTAGACCCTGAAGTCATGGTCATGAAGGAAGGGGGGTTACACAGGATGAAAAAAAGAAGGGTGAGATTGATGTGGTTACATGCCCAAAAGAGCCTAGTCTTTTTTTGAAGATTTTTTGAGGAGGGATTTCTTTTTCTTGCGTTTAAATTTTATGGCGGGAACAAGAAATGGCCATGCATAAAAAAAAAAGAGGAAAGAAAAAAGTGTTTTTCTTTTTATTTAAGAAAAACATTTCTGAGCGAAGAATCAATTTCGATTCGGGGTTATCCATTTTTTTGTAGCGGGAATTGAAATCACCATAATTGAATTGGGTGGTGGTAGTGGGAAAAAGGTCTCGAACTTGGCAAGCCATGAAAAACATGTCGTAAAATTTCCATTAAAATTTATCGGAAAGCAATTCGAGCGCAGATTTCGTTCATTTTTTAAGGTCACAAATAGGGAAAAATTGGCCGTCTTTCGTTCGCCGTCGTTCTCAAGCTAAAGCAAAGCAAAAGAAGAAAAGGAAAAAAGAAGAATTGTGGGCAGTCAAAAACGTAGATACCCAATACGTTGGTATTGATTAGCAGTCCACCAAGCAATCCCTCCCTTCAATGTCGTCTTATCAGACAAAAAGTCAGAAAATTGGCCGGAGAGTAGGCTATAGCATGTCAGCAGCGTCGTTCATCTACCTTGTTTTGGGATGGGTACTATTACTGCCCCTAGAGAGAGAAAATGCCAACCTTGTCCTGTCCTTGCCGTTTCCACACGTTAACGGCAGTAGTGGCAATTCTTGTTTTAAGAAGCAACTTTTGTTTTAAAGTATAGCAAAAAGATCGGGTTTTCGTGTTATATATCTTTCCATCACGTGCGAAGTAGTAAGTAAGCTATTAAACAACGAAACTGACCTTTGAACGCCTCCAACGTATCAGTTTTCATAACATCTCGATGTTTTGTTTATTGTTTTTAAGCGCGAAGTAAACAGTAACCATGGTAGCGACGTTAGCCACGCCAAGCTTCGTCTGTGACGTCCTAATCAGCTGTTTGAAGGACCGTAAGTCCAAGCTAAGTCATCGAAGTAAATCAACTTAGTTTATCGTTTAGGAAATACTAGAACTTAGGCCGTCGCCCCAATCGTACCGTGTGAAAATGGGTGACTATACACAAGGAGAAGTCAAGGGAATGGAGTGTTTGCAAAAATCACTCGCGGAACCCTTTAGGTCATGGGCAACCACTTGAGAAGGTTTTGGATTGAGAAATTTAGTGAGAGAAAGAAAAAACAAGTCCCTGGGAGCTCTGGAGCTGTTCGTCTGGAGCTCTGGGGACGTCCACGACGGTGCTGGTGTTGGTAAGATCCCTCTAGGCCAAAAGTTAGAGACCAGGAGGTCAGCAGGTTGACCACTACGACGGCGACGAAGGAAGAAGGCGCCGCCTCTTTTCTCTTGACTACGCTCCTACGGCCCGCAAAAGAGAGCCCAGATTCCATTGTACCTTTTACCTGTTGGCTGCTGGGGCACCGGAGTACCCAAATCTTTCAGCCCAGGCTCAGACTGCTACCATACTTTATACCCAAGTTGTTGTTGGCGCTGAGCAGACGTGTCATCGAAACCTTGGAACCGGTCTTCGTGCGTTATATTTACCTATCTTTCTGGGGGTTAGGGAGTTTGGGCGGTTTAAAATTAACTTGTGAGTAGTGACTTGAATTGCTTGTTGATTGTGTTTGGATTTGGGGGAAATGTGCCAAAAAATGACTGTGACTAAATGAGATTCTTTTGAATTTTTCTTCCCAACAGGTGTGGCAAACCGGGCGGGGCGAATGAATGGTGGGGACAGACGTAATAAAGATTGAGAAACGTATCGCAGAGGAGAGGACGGCAAGAAAAGCGAGACTTGACAAGGATTCTGGTGGGGTTGGGGCACGTGAAGCCATGGCGTCGTCGGCGTCGCCCCATTTATGCCTGCGTTGGAACAATTACCAGTCAAATTTGACGAATGTGTTCGATCAGCTGTTGCAGAACGAAACGTTCGTGGATGTGACGCTCGCGGCGGATGGCCACGCCATCAAGGCGCACAAAATGGTTCTATCGGCGTGTTCGCCCTACTTCCAAGCCTTGTTCTTCGATAATCCGTGTCAGCATCCCATTGTTATCCTCAAAGACACGCGATGGTCCGAGTTGAAGGCCGTCGTGGAGTACATGTACCGCGGCGAGATCTCCGTAGCGCAAGAGGAGCTCAATTCCTTGCTCCGGGTGGCGGAAACCCTCAAGATCAGGGGCCTCTCGGAGCTCAACGGCGACCGGGAGCGCGATCGGGACAAGACCGCCGAGGAATCCACCTCCACGGCGGGTACGCCGCCCAATATGGACCGGAGTGACCGGGAACGCGAGCGATCGGCCTCGAACCCACTGCATTCCGCCATCAACAACGGCGGAAACAGCGGTAGCAGTAGCGGTGGAATGAGCAGTGTGCTCAACGGCAGGAAAGCCGACAGTCCCAGTAGTTCCTGGCCGCTGAGCACCAGCACACCTTGGTCCCATGCCCATCATGGTACTATGGGTCTTGAAGACACGCCTACCCCGTCTGCCTCCCCCGCGCCGAGACACAAACGACGACGTTACTCACTTGGAGAAGGTTCAACGCCGGGTCCTGCGTCACCCGACGGATCCAGTCCGCCCACGACCACGCTGCATGCCAATACTTCCGGTGCGGAAGACGGCAGCTTGGACGGTCCGTTACCACTCATCGGTCACGCCCACCCGAGTCCCGCCGGGTCGTCGGTACCCACGCAAGGATTCCCGGCTTCTTTAGGCCCGCCAAGCGTTTCTCACGTTTCCGAAGAACTGGATATCAAACCGGGTATTGCGGAATTGATTCGGGAAGAGGAAAGGGTAAGTCAAAACGACCAAAAATTAGGATTTTTATAAACCTCCCTCCTCCGGCATCGGAAGAACTTGGTTTGCTATTGGGGAAAAGTTCGGTTTGGGGGCGAAGCGGGTTCGACAGTGTGAATAATGGTGGAAAAGTTTTCCCCCAGGTCCGAAACGAGATGGGTTTATTAGAGGGGCTGTTTCAGTAATGGGTAATACCAAAGGGGGCACAAAGAGAATTTTGGGGAAGAGATCTAAGGCAATAAGAGGAGGTCAGGGTGGGTCATTCCACTGTATCAAGCCCCCTCTGCGTGCTTTATATCACTGCCTGCATTTCATTTTCTTTTTCGGGCCTCTACCAGCAAGAACCAAGCCTTCTTTAAGACGGTCAAAAAGCCAAAAGAACCCAACCCACGAAAAGCTGTCAGAAGGTGAACGGCGGCACCCGAGGGCGTCGCATACCAGCGTCGTCGGTTTACCTTTACCTTCTCTTCCATTCCCCAAAGCAACCCTAAGCTTAGCGCATGGTAATAGTTGGCCTTCTTCTTCTTTTACCTTCCTTTTTGTCTCTCTCTCTCTCTCTCTCTCTTCTCGCTCTGCTCATTCTCTCGAAGAGATGACCAGCGCACCTGAAAGTAGGTTTCTGGCCTTGGGTTGGCTTCGAACCGGTTGTCTTTTTTATTGGATTTTTTTCAGTTCATTTCCCTGCTTTATGTACTGCATTTTTCCTGGTCATATTACTGCTGAGCATGACCTAAATAAGATCACATTTCTGCGGGGAACGGGATAAGAAATCATTGTTGCATCGTATGTGGTCTAGGATGACGGTTGGAATAAGCTACGTTTGTTTAGCTTCCCGCGAGCTATGCGAGGCACTTTTTGGATCGTGTGTTGTTTTTGTGCTGGTTTCGGTGAGCTATGCAACCTGTTGCTGCGTTGGGATCGTGGCAGTTTTAGGGCAGAAACCGTCCACATGTGAGATAGAAAAGGTTGGAAGGCACAAAGGTCGTTGGTATGCTAAGCGGCCCTTTAGCTCGCATGCACACACAGGTGTGTGCAGGTTGTGGCTTGTATGTTTGCTTGGCAGCGATGCCCATCGCGACCTGACCGGCGGCGCACCTTCGTCAGGTACTACACAACAGACACAACACGCACAAACCCCCTGAAAATTGTGTGTGTGTGACGCAGCAAAGTCAGTACAAAAGGAAAGATTCGGACAAAAGAGAGAGGACTGAGATAGGTCAGCGCAGGTTGGAGTCTAATTATACAGTCGTATCATAGGAAAGCGAATTGCGGGGATGTAAGGATAGACAAGTAGGGCATTTTCGTGATTATCTCAACGTTTTCCAACATTAGCCAGGGCGGATTTTCAAGGTAGATTAAACATGCAAGCGTCCGTGGTGTAACCGTATTCTTTAACCACGTGTACTCGATTTACATGGGTTTAACGAGTATAATTAGGTATACTAACTGAACATTAAAAGGGGCATTCTGCTTCCAGTATACACCTAAATGCGTGTTCAAGAGTTTTAAAGCTCGTCATGGGCAATTACATAGATTTTTCTTAAGTGACTAAATTATATTTCCGTATGCTGCTGAAGTACACTACACGCCAGAAACAACAACTTTGTCTTGAAAACGGAGCAAAACAAAATTATTTCTAGTACGATTCTGCTTTCCTTCATGCTCGAAGTAGTAACTAAGCAACTAAAGAAAGAAATTTGCAAAAGATTTAGGATTAACTAAAGATTAGCTTTCTGATGTGGCGGATGTGCCCATGACCATGGTGCCCCAGAGTTTTGTTTGCTGTTATTGACGCATGGAAGTAAACGGTATCCATAGTAACCATGGCATAAGCCACGCCATGCTTCGTCCGTGACGTGACCAGCTTGCATACCAATAACTCTTGCGATTCGAAACAAAGTTACTTGGTTATTATATTAGTGTAGCCTACACGCCTTCATGGAATTCCCAACATGAGATTTTGATGGTTATTGCCCTTTTAACATGCGTTGTTTCCGTCAAGGATTGTGGCGTGAGACATTACTTGCAATGTATGTTGCAGCTTCTACAAGAAACGAAGTGTTTACCTATTCATTCTTGTCATTAATATCTTACATCTTAAAAGTTTTTCCCCTTTCGTATAGACATTTTCCAGAAATCTCAAAAGGTTGGATGCAAGTGGAGTAAGTGAGTTTCCTTTGGAGTAATTGAGGGAAGTTTGTGTTTGAGGGGACATTTCCCGGGGTCTGGTAACAGTATATAAAGTTTGACTGCTCGAGTAAGACTTGTGAGAAAAATAACGGCCTACAAGTTACCTGATTTGCATAGGAGCGTAAGAGAACACGCGAAGGTCTTGTGGGGTTCGCGGTGGGCAAAGACCAAAGTGTCAGATGTGTTCGGGGGTAAGTGTTTTGGGCCGGACTATGCTAAAGCAACGGTAAGACGGTACGACCATAACAGTTGACCTGTGTGTCTTATCTCTGCTTTTACGCTTCGTGTTTTTCATCGCTGTACCGTCTTACCTGGCATCTCGGCGGTATAACTTGGCTTTTACCTGCCCCTTGCCTGCCCACCATAAAATCTGGCATGGCTCCTGGCTCATCGTTATGGGGGGGAAACGTTCGACGGTTCAGGTCCTTTGGGCTTATGGCTTATGGTAGTTGGGCGCCGTTGCAACACACCGAGCAGCGGACTGGACTGACCGACCGACCGACGTCTTCTCTCGGTGTTGGCTTTTCCAAGGAATGGGTCTGGTGTTGTTAGAAGGGGAGTTTTTATCAGCGAGGTCATTTAGAAGGAGATTGCGGGCTTTGAAGCTGGGGGGAGAAACTGGCCATGGACATGGCATCGCAGGAACGCAGGCAGGGGCGGAAGGTTTATGACAAGAAGTTTCATGGCTGGCATGGGACGAAAAAGAAGGGAAAAACCTTAGGACACGGACCCCGAAACTCGAGAGGCCAACTCATTTGCATAGATGCTGACATCCCTGGGTGCAGCGTCTTTCGTAAGTTGTAGCCTGGAGACGTCTGTTTTACAAAAGGAGGTTGTTAGGAGGCTTTTTGGGTACGAAGAAAAGAACGGAGGAAGGCAAGAAAGAGGGATTGGAAGTTGAAAAGGAAAAGGGAATTTCGAACGTTTTCTTAGAGGGATTCAAAGTTGGAAGTGGAAAAGGGAATTTCGAACTTTTTCTAGCACCGACCTCTGGCAACCTTCGGCGTCGCAGGGCGGGAAAAGGTCAAAGGGCAATGTCTTTCGATGGGCCCAAAAGGGGAGGGTGTGCGAAAAACATCGTTGGACGTCAATTTCCTAGGGGACCTCAAAAGGAGAGAAAGATCAGAGAGGGAGACCTTACCAAAACGACGCAGAAAAGGTCCCAAGATTGGGGGGAAGGGGAATTGGTTGAGTGAAGGTCATTTTTATGACCCAGGGTAAAGTGCATACTCTATACACCCTTCATTGCACCCTCATCTTATTTTTTTAACTCGCTGTAGCCAGGGCAAAAGAGAGATGTGTCCAGTTTGGGCCCTTTAGCCCCCTTATCCCTCCTATTTTAAACGTTAGGGTAGTTGGGGGGGGGGGGGGCAAAATGGGGTAGATGGTAAGGGACATGGACAGTGTAAAGGAATTTTAAGTAACGGAGAGAGAAGTTTGGGGAATTTAGGAATAAAAAAGGAATCGAGAGGGAGAGAATTGGACAAAGAAACTTTGCGGAAGGGAGGAGAGAAAGAAAGATTTTTTTTCTTTTTTCTTTGGTTTCTGTGAATACACTATTTGCTTGGTCAGGCGGGGATAAATTAGGTTGCCCTTTTTCATTTTCTCCTTTTTTTTAGCTTGTTGCTTAGCATATTGGGAGGCGGGGTGGGGGAATTTGAGGGTTTGAAGAGGAAGGAAGCTATTTTTCAGGTCAGGAAAGTTGGATTGGTGGTAATTGGGGTCCATTTGCCAAGTATAAAAGAAAGTGTATAATCCCGGCATGGAATGCGGTGCCATGGGCACGTAGACGTCGTTCTTTTGTTGCAGTTTGTGAAGAGGGCACCTAAGGTTTCATTTGTGGCCACGATATGTGTATACATGTATACAGGATACAAGTTTTGAGGGTGAATTAGGGAGGGGAGTGCAAATATGGAGGACTATTGTTGTATTGTAGGTTTGTGATACACATAACAAACGGGAAAACGAGACTACCGGACAGGGAAGGACGGCACACGCAGTTTAAGAGCAGGTGGAATGAATGGAAGCACTGAACCAAACCAGAATGGGAGCTATTTAGCATAGTACTGTGTTACTTAGCTCCCCTAACCAACTTGCCGAGATTTTTGGATCGAAATACATTTTTTAAATTTTATTCCCCAACTTAAACATGCAATATACCGTGGGTAGAACAGATGTGAACTGGATTCGATATGGGATTTTTATTTTCCCCCCAAAAAAGTTTTTTTTTCTTAGTTTCTTTTTAAGTGTGTGAAATGGAGTCGGGCTTAAGTGACAGAACTGGACTTGGGAATTTAAAACAATTTTTTTAGGGAGATTTACCGGCTTAGGAATAGATAGGAATGCGTGTATTTTTATTGGGGCAATGATTGGAAGTAGTTTCTCATGTTCCGTTTTTTTTCTTCGTTTCGTTTAATTAGGCGCGCATGTTGGAAGGTACTCATTCTTGGCTGGCAGCATCACCGTCCGTATTATCAGGTAAGCATTTCCAATTCATCTTACCGTGTTCTGTCCATACTTACTGACATGCTGACATGTCGGCCTGTTAGTTCTTGCCACCACTGGAGCTTTTTTGACAAATCTCCTCAAGTCTAATCCATAATCCATGTCTGTGAATGTTTTTCCAAATCGCTTAGAAAACCCAGCATTAAAGCAAATAAATAAAAAACAACAACCAAGTCTTCCTTACCGTACACGCATGGTTCGCCAAAATTCATTTCCTTTGGGGGTTTACTTCAAAAAACCGTTTTGTCTGCCTTTGGGACCTCTTCTACATTTTATTATTTTTTTATTTATACTGAAAGAAGAAATTATCTAAATTAAATATCCAGGAACGTCTTGGGCCAGAATCTTCAGTTATCATTCGCTTGACATTATATCTCATCCTTTTGAACCAGGGCGCTAACCCATTATGGGCTTTAATTCGTTGCTTTTATTAACTTTTTCATTTTTTAACCGATTTTTTCCTCTTTATACTGATTTTTGACTGATTTTTTCCCTCTTTAAACGGATACAATTAGTTGAGGAAATATAAATTTATTTGTATAACCAGTGCAAAAGAAGTCCACATTTAGAAACCGTTTTTTCCTTAATTTTGGTTTTTGAGTTTGCCAAATATTTTCATTTCGTTTTGTTCCCACCTTTTTTCATTTATCCACCTTACCCCTGGCCCTGCCTTGGTTCACGCAACAAAAAATCAACAACGATGAAAAAAAAGATCCTCTGGTTCAATGGAAATCCAAGGCCCCTTCCTGGAGCAAAGAGCAGTTGCAAGAAGCCATTCAAGCCATCGTCACTCAGCGTATGCGATTTACCCAAGCCTCGGCCCATTACGGAATTCCTAAAGGCACGCTGTACGACAACATTCTGGGCAAATCGAAGCGTATGTTGGTGTTGGATGACGTCGGGCTGGATCCCGCCGACGAAGAGGCCGTGTTGGATTTCTGCTGCGAAACCTCTGTCATGCCGTATAATCGCCGGACCAACAAATCCCTGGAATCCGTGGTGGCCTATGTGGAGAAACTGAAGCAAGACAAAGAGCCCCAGTTTCGGTTCTCAGGCTTAGTGGGATTCCGTTGGTGGTGGGCCTTTTGCAAGAAGCACAACATCGTCTCCCTCTATTACTCCAAGAACCGCAATAGCAGCAGCAGCAGCAACAATAACGGCAGCCATCACCAGAATCATAACAACAACAACAATAACCACCACCACAGCAATAACAATAATAATACGAGCACGAGTAACAAAAATAACCATCATAATAACAACAAACAGAGCAGTTCCGCTCTGAGTGCCACCAGCCACGCGACCCATCTTTTACTTCACCCTGAATTGCTCAAGAACGAAGCCGCTTTGGCGTTATACAACAATAATGTCCTGCTGCCGGACGTCGACAAGCCCCAGAATTTGTCCAGCAGACACGCCGGGGACGACAAACCCCAGAACTTATCGTTATACGCCAACCTGATGCTGCCCTCACAAAATGGACCGCATCGTCCAGTACCAGGACATGGTCACAGTATCGGCCGACGACCACTGCATCCTTCCAGGGCCCGGCAACGCAAGCATTCCGTTGAAGCACCCGATGAAGATTCCGACTTGGAGCCGGAGAACTTGTCCTTGCACAAAAATTAATTTTCGACGGGAAAAAAATAACTTTCCAGATTAGGACAGAGAATGAACTGGGCAGCTTTTTTAAATTTCTTTTTAATTTCTTTAACGTTTAAGCTCAGCTAGAAACGAAGATTCCCCATTGTTTTTCATTCTTGGAGGTGGGTGATTTATGAGATAATTCGTGAATTTATAAGTTAGGAAAAGAAATCCCAATCCTGTTCATCCTGCTGCCACCTCATTCGCATGTCAAAGCTTGGCGTCATTTTTTAAAAATATTTTTGGTTCTTTCGGGGAAGAAATTATGTTGGCTCCCAAACACTTCCAAATAGAATTGAGTCGAAAGGTTACTTTTGGAGAGTCACAAAGCACTCGAAATGAGGTCCCAATGGCAGACAGGATGGGATTTTTGTAAACAAAAATTTTTGGGAGGGATTTCTCTGTTGCTTACGAAAACGCTTCCCTTTTGCCATATTGCGTAGGTTATTTTGGGAGATTTTAGTTTTTAGTACGAGATTCGTGTCAGAAAGTGATGCAACGAAAGGAAAAACGAAAACAAAAGAAATTCGGTTTGCCATAAGGCGTGGCCATTTGCGTGGGGGCAGAATGGGTGTGGTTTATTGACATTCCACGATTTTTTGTGTTTTTTCTTTTATTTTTTAAGGAAGCCATTTTATGGCAGGCGGGTGATTAATCTATGAGATTTCTTGGGCCCTTTTTATATTTTTAGAGTACTAGTGGTACTAGCATCTAGATGAAAGCAATATTCTCCCGAGGTCTTCCATACGAGTTTTTAGAGTTAGGTGGGGTCTTTGGTTAAAAGAATCTCATACCATTTATTTAATTTTATTAGTGTGGTTTTCTGACCATAGGTGTAGCTCTTGTTTGCTCATCAAAATGTTACCAAGTGGGGAGAAAACTGAATTTTGTTGCCTTAGATTGTTGAAAAGTCTTCCGATTTTTTGTTTAATGTGCCAATTCGTGCCTTGGATTTTTGCAACAAAAAAAATTGCGATAGCACACTCAATGGTTGCCAACAATTAAGTGCCGTGTGTCTCTTGTTTCATTAGAGAAAGGGGAGGTGTAGGATTTCGCCTTACGGGAGGTGGAAAAAAAGTTAGATGATATAGCTTAACATTCCTATATAAGAATATGTGTTAGCTCGGGTTTTTTCTTTTGTTCTTTTCTTTGTGTAAGTTGATATCAAATGTTTATGAAGGGGCCAAAACTTGTTTCCGTTGCTCTTCCCGGGAATTGCATCGACAATCAATCTAGCGTTTAGTGGCAAAAGGGATATTTGGAGTATTTGGTAGTTTCTTTGTTAGTCCCCACTTTGACTTATGGCTGCAGAAAAAAATAACGAAAAACGCGGAAGTTAACAAATTTACGGGGGTTTTGTTCAATTAAGTGAGTGTTTTTTAACATTATTCTTACCCCCTGAGGTGCCAAACGTTGTGTTCCTAGCAATGTCGAATCAGTTAAGAATGTCTTTCTGTGTGTCATCTTGTAACCCCTGTTTTCCCCGTTTTCTGTGCCTTGGAACGGAAAACCTTAGAGCCTACCTGACCTGCGGCCTTACACATTACTTACAAAGTTATTTTTTCCCCGACATATAGCAAGTTAGTGATCCGAAAGGATTGTCCAGATTTTTATTCGAGTGGCCCAAACATACCATTCATGACAGGATCCAGTTCCGTTTTTTTAATATTATTTTGAAACCCTATTTTATTTCCACCACTAAAAAACAACAAGGCAATAAATATTTGTCGTCCTAATTAAGTTTATATTTTTATTTGATTGTTTTGGTTTTGTCTGCGGCAGTTGGAACGTCTTCTAGCATGATTGAGTTGTTGTTGGTAGGCTCAGTTTGAGTTTGGAAATAAGCATGATGTGTACATAATTTGCGTGTTGTGTTTTTGCGAGAGACTTGGATCGATTTTTTTCGTTTCTTTAACTTGGATATTTCGATAGGGGGAATTGATGGGGTTCTAATTGTTGTTAGTGAGTCGTGGTGGCGGCCCCACAGATTCTTATCAATACCAATTGCAAGCTTTGTGGCAAAAAGCCTGGGCCACGGGACAAGGCGTAGTCCAGAATTTGCGATTCCGGGAAAGAGGACCTTTTAAGACGTGGCGACCGGAAACGATGGCGGAAGCTATCATGGCAGTACTGCGCGAAGGTTTATCTCTATCCCAAGCGGCGAGGAAATTCGACATTCCTTATCCCACCTTTGTTCTGTATGCCAATCGCGTTAACAATATGCTGGGTCCTTCAGCGGACGGATCAGCGGGTGAGACTTTCGTTTTTATTCTTTTTTTTATAAATTTTTTGTCTTGTGTTGGATTTTACTTTGCTTTTTATTTCAAACGAGAAAGCTGGCAAGGAAAGAATGAAAAGGTTCATGCTTATTTTTTCTTCTTACATATAGGTGTTCACTTGGAGCTGAGACCGAAGGGGCGCGGTCGTCCCCAGAGAATCTTAACCGGATCCTGGCCTGAAGATCATGTCCATGGCGTCATCAGGGCTGTGGTGTTTCGAGACACGTCAAGTTTGCGAGATGAATCGCTCCTCAAAACCACTCGAGTCCGCCCTAGCCAAGTAAAAACAATTACAGCCTCACATTGAATACCTAAATTAGCCTTATTTTACCCTCTCCTTGAAGGGTAAATAAGTCACCAAGATTACATGTTTGAGATCTTAGTGCATGTTTCTAGTCTATCTTCAGCTAAGAACAACATTCTTTAACTAAGGCAAGACGACTATTTGTGTCGCGTTTTTTCGAGTTTTATACTCCCATGACGAGTTGTTGGGATGCAAAACAGTTGGACATGACGTCACACACGAAGGATGGTGTGGCTTACCACGCTGGTTCCTATGGCTACAGTTTACTTCCATTGCCTAGACTAGTAAACAAAGCTAACAGATACCAAGTCCTATTAAAAAATCTTTATATAATCCTTTGTGTATTATTGGACAAGAAAAATCGTTAGAACTAGATTTCTTTGCTCCGTCTTAAAGAAAGTTTTATTTTTTTCTGAGGACTGTTGGTCTTTTAACAGCCTCTATGTGAGGAAAGATTATTTATTGCTTTTAGTTTCATGGTTCTTTGTAGTTTATAGTTCCAATTTTACCCTAGTGAGCGTAAGAGTACCGTTCCAGTTAATAATAAAGTTTGTTTTATGGTTTGCTCAGCCGTTTTCCTGTAGCAATAAGGTTGTATTTCTATCCTACCTTATTTTTTCTTTTAAAACATATTTATTTTCTCCTAGTAACGTCGCCATAGGTGTACCTTGTGTAATTTTAGAGCACTAATGGTTATTTCCTTTCGTTTTTGTTTTGTTTTGTGACTTCTTACAGCGCGTCATATGGCTAACGAGACTTTGTTTTTGTTTAGGCTGGACCGGAAAGTCAGGGCAGGTCCTTATCAGCCAATCCTATGCCAGTACCTACGTCAGAGTTCGCCGCAGCTGCTGCGGCTGCGCACGCAGCCGGGCCCCACGCCCCTAACAATGGGAGCAATCTTCCCAACCTTTTGTCGCACAACAATAACTTTGCTATGCCGCCCAACACCATGATGGGTCTAAACCGATGTTCCGCCAACGGAATTGATATGGTATCCAACAACCAAGGTGGTCCTCACGCTCCATCATCGGCCCAACAACAACAGCAGCAGCAAAGCCACCATCAACAGCAGCAGCAACAGCTCCAGCATCAACAATCGCCCCAGCCAGCGTTACAAGGCTCCGGTACCAATCTGTTGAATCAGGTAGGCATGGCGGGACCTTCTTCAGCGTCATCTTTGTCGTCCAACTCTTCTTCTTCCAATGCCTTCTTCAACGCCATGACTGGAGGATCGGACCTGTCTGAGGAAGCGCGTCTAGCCGCCCTGAGCGCCATGACGCAGCGTATTTTAGGCGCTGGAGTAGGAGCACTGGGCTTGGATGCAGAGTCCTTGGCCATGGGCGGGTCTGTATCCACGCCCGGCAATATGGGCTACTCCCAGCGTGCGGATAACGTCTGGTACGGCGGAATGCAGGGCGCGTACGGCAACAACGGCTTGGAAGACGCCGGACAAGGCTTGGGCGAGGATGTGGAAGTAGATCCACAGATGGCCAATTCGTTTCTGGCCAACAATGCCGTGAATATCAAGCAAGAACAGCTGTTTGGGGACTAGCTAGCGTGGTACGGGGGTTGGCGAGGGAATTCGTCTGCTTCTGCGGCATGTCATTGGGAAGGTTACCAGGGCTGAGGAATGTTATTTATTTCATTATTTCCTATTTTTGGGGGGATCTTTTTAGATCATTTGGCCTCCCCCCGTCTCGCTTTGGAGGTGTACCGAGAATTTTCCGGATTGCGGAAATGAATATCTTGGTCTTATTTTTTTGGGTGGGGTACTGAATTGAATGCGGTAATATGGGCAGATTGCTTCGAGGGAAGAGAGCTGGACAAAACGCGGAATGCAAGGGGAGCAAGACGGACGGAACTTTTCTTATTTGATCTGAATAGAAGTAAAAAGAACAATAAGAAGATAAAAAGAAGTTGGCACCCCCAAAAGAGAGAGAAAATCCAGCTATGCATCGCGTTCTTCTTTGGAAAACTTTCCTGTCCCCTTTTCCCCTCCTGTTTGAAAGTTTGCTGAAAAATTCACCGGCCAAGTTTTTTAGTCGTCTCCATGTCTATGCAGGACACAAACAGCAAAATCAAGTTGACCCAGAACCGGTGGATAAATTTGTACGGCATGTGCGAAGAAATATCCTTTGGGGTACGTCAACCAGCCAAAAATTGGGATTGCGTACCCCCAATTGCGATTGGTGAAGGAGAGAGTAACAGAGCGTGCAAGTTTTGCCTTATCGGGATTATTTCTTATTCTTCCCTCCCTGCGAAACAGCAAAGAAAGAAAGTTTTCTCAAAAATAAAACGAGTTAAGGAAGTGCGCCAAGCTGAATTGAATGAGGAAATTGAAAAAGAGAAAGGCAGAAAAGTGAGAGAAAGAGCCATTCTCTGGACTTCAAGTCAAGGGGGAGGGGGAAAAAAGAGGAAGAAAAAGTCATGTTTGATTTCCGTCATTGGGTGTTGTCCATGTGTACGAAGGTGATATCCACCTTCTCATGGGTTCTGTTCTTTCTTCTGTTTATTTTCGTTGTTGACGAGTTTACTAGATCTGACGCTAGAGCGTGGTCGCTTCGTAAAGTTCGAATCTGTTTATAGTCCGCTTGGGTATGTTTTCATTTCGACCATTAAGGTTAATTAGTTGCCTGCAGTGAGCAAAATAGGAAAAGAAAACGTCGTTGCTATTGTAACTAAGCCAGCTAGACAAACAGTTATTGGGTGCTGGTAGCAAATCCGAGATGCCAAATTGGGTTAGTGTATTTTACCCTGCATCGTCATAATCATTATAGTCCATGATATTTCTAGTTTTTCTTTTGCCATTTTTGTCATGAGAAAAAGGGGAAGTCGGAACACTAAATCTAGTCACTAGGGCCAGCCTCTGAAAAATACCGTTGAGACACAATAAGAGCAGCTCTGTGAATGTGTAATGATTGATTGGAACTTGAAAAGATAGTTTGAAAAGAAAGAGACGCTCTCATGCTCTAACTCGCAGAATTTTGTTTATTTTTTCCGAAAAGTTTCAGTTGTCGGTTTTCAGTTACGTTTACCAAACTCGGTATGTTTTACATTGATTCTCTTTCGCTGTGTTGTAAAAAAGAAACATGACTTCACATTTCTCTGACGCCGTCAGACGTCCTGATCCTCAAGCTTTCTCCGTGTTGTGCCATTGTTTCATTGATGCATTGTTGGACAAGTTTTAAACGTGTGGATGTCTGTGTGGGTGTACGGGAGCGTTGCGTTGTAGAGAGTAGGGCGAAGGTTCTAATGACGTGAAGTTGTTATATATCATATTCTTCTTATGTTTCTTATTTAACATGTCATTTTTTAAATTGCCCCATACGTTGAAGCTACGCCCCTTCCGTTTCAAATTTTGGCCAAAAAACCTGGGCAGGGGCGTGGCTAACAACTATGCACAAAGGTTAGGGGACTTGGAGCCAGACGAAAGTTATTTAAGAAGAAAAATCGTTTTGCTATGAGTGGAAAATTTGGGGGGAAAACTGAGCTCGGCTGCAATTTTTGGAGAGAATTTAGAAAACACACAAACCACGTTGTGGTGGGACAAATTTCCTTGCTGTTGAGGAACAAACTTTTGGGAAGAAAAAAAAATTCAAAGGTCTTTATAAATGCAAAAAAAGTGTTATAAAATTCAGAGTTTCAAAAAGAAGCATGGGTATTTTTGTACCGACCCATAAACATTTTTGGTATTCAAAAATGAAAAAAATTTGGATATGTGATGTTCCAGAAAAAGACACTTCCGGCCTCGCCAAAATTTCGCTTCTTTGCCCAAACCGAGTACGAATTTTATTTTCCTTTTCGACCGTGCAAATTCTAAAAATTTCACAAAAAAAGAAACATGCAGCTGAGGGCCTCTCACCCATGATGCCCCTAACCTACAAACACTGTGCGATCGCAAAATTTCATGCGTAAAAAAATTCTCTCGTTTGCCATATCTCTAAGAAAACACAGACTGTTTTGTTCTGATTAATTCTTTGTTAATTAAATTCCGCTTCTCCCTCTATGAAGCAGTAATACCGTTGTATAAAACCTCGCCGTTACCTCGCGGCCTTGTCAATCAATTACCCCCTCTTCTTGCTCCCCCCAGTTGTTACATTTGATGCTTGCTGCTCAGCCTAGCTGTTTCCGCTTTCTTGGAACAAAACAAACAATAACAATTTCAAAAAACCCGGGTCTAGTTTTATGTTCTTTAATTTCGCTGCTCTGTGTGTGGAAACCACTCTGATGTATACATTGCAGGCCGTCAAACGGCGTACAAAATACACGGAAACCGAGACAAACATTTTCTGAGTCCAAAATTCTTACTTTTATTTCAACAACTTGTTTTTTTTTCGCTGACTGTGACAGCTGATCGCGATAAGCCAAGTCGTGGTTGCACAGCTTCCTTTAAAAACGTCTATCTACCACAAGAAGATTGCTCCGAGATCATATTACCATCAACATAAGGTCCAAGAAGTCCCTTTACGTATGTATATGTAATATGTAGATGCGTTCATTTTGTAACCAACTGCGGTAGCAGCACGCCGATTGTGGTGAAAGAACAAGCCGAGTGATAGATTAGAATACCGGGAATTTACCTGTGTTGATAAAACGTAGCCGCAAGTATCCGTCGTCATTCGTCGGGTTTCCCGCTTCCCCGTCCAAGGCAATGACGCAACAAAAATCCCGCTTCCCTATTGGCTGCGGGGGCAGGGCATGGCCGACAGGAAAACAAGGCCGAGGTAAGTAGGGAAAACACAACTGAAAGGGCTTCGAACACGCTTAGAGCTTAGGGCATAGTAAAGGTAGAACTTTCCTTTCCTGATCCGTGACTTGGAAAGTGGGTCTGTCGGAGTGTTCGCTACTAGAAAGAAATCCTTTGCGTGCCTCAGTAAGTAGAACAGTCGACAAGTGTATCAGGCAACCTGAAGAAGCAGATTAATTTGGCTTGCTGCTGAGTGTTTATAGTTAACTAAATTACATTTGAGAAACGTTGATTGCACCCAGTTGATTGTTAGTACGGTTGTCATTATTCCCAATGAACGAATTTTAATGATCTTTACTGTTTAGGTGCGAAAATGTGTCCCTTATGGCCTCTCCATATTGTGCTGCTCTACATCTTACTCTTGGGGCCCTTGTTCTTCTTGGTGAATGGTACGGAAGCTTTGAAATCGCTCAACGTCACATTTGGCAACATGACGCAAGAAAAGCTCGTGGAAGACCAGTCAATCAATGTGGAATTCACCGTGAATAATCTACCTGATACGCCTGGTGATTACGAACTTGAACTGACCAATTCGGATCCTTTAGTAGCTGGTGTTTCTTCGGATTCCATCTTCTATGTAAACCTGAGTCACTGGCCTGCCAAATCCTATTCAGGAGCCTTTAACCTCACAGGGATTTTCTTGGGTTACACAGACCTCGGCGTCCGAATATGGGGCCAAAAAAATACCAATTCCAATGCGAGTTTGAAAGTCGTTGCGGAATCGCCGTCCTCCAAAGTCACCGTCGTTCGCAAACAAAGACCCATTGATAAAGCGTTTGCCTACACGGTGGCCATCCTTGTCTCTGTCGCCTTCATTAATATGGGAGCAACACTGGATCTGGGCGTCGTTAAAGAAACCCTAAAAAGACCAATTGGTCCAGCGATTGGCTTGTGTTCGCAATTTATATTCATGCCGTTGGTAAGGATTTTTGTATGTCCTTTTTTATTTGATTTTTATGTCGTGCTTTCCATCACGTTCTTGCGCTATATAACGAGCGACGTGTTTAGATTAGAGCAGGTCAAGGCGAAAGCTAAGGAGGCCAGGGTAGAGTTTCACACAGCTTTCCATCGTTTTATCTGATCTTTTTTTTTATTCTTTGGTTTTGTTACGTCACTTCATTAACTCGCCTTTTTCGTTCATTGCAGTGCTCGTTCGCGTTGGGGCTTCTATTATTCCCAGATTATCCAGCCTTGCAATTGGGACTATTCGTGACAGGATGCAGCCCTGGTGGAGGAGGCTCCAATATGTGGACGCATTTGTTTAACGGCAACATGAACTTAAGCATCGCCATGACTTGCCTTAGCACTTTGGCCATGTTTGGTAAGACGCAAATTGGATTGGTCAAGATCTAACTGTTATTTTCGTCTTCCCCCTTTTCTGTACGGTAACAGCATTGTTACCTGCGTGGGCTTTCACGCTTGGGCGCGTGGTGTTTTCCCAAAATGCCATTGTGGTTCCGTACTACAAGATTATCACGCTGGGCATCGGTTTGGTGGCGCCTTTGATTGTGGGGATTTTGATTAGAAGATATTTACCTCGCCTAGCTCAGGTGTTGGTTCGGATGCTCAAACCCATGTCCCTAATCATCATCTTGTTCATTGTTGGATTTGGCATCTACGCGAACCTCTTTATGTTCCGTTTCATGGGATGGAGAGTAAGTCGAGAGCCCTTTCATCTGACACTTTTTGTCTTTTTTTGGTGGGGAAGAAGAAGCCTTAATGATGTTCGTGTTTACTCTCGATAGGTTCTTGTGGCGGGCTTTTGTCTCCCCTTTTTCGGTTACGTGTTCGGGGGAGTCATCTCTATGATACTGAGACAGAAAGTCGAAGATGTCATAGCGATTGCCATAGAAACCGGGGTCCAAAACACGGGAATTGCTATATTCTTGCTCCGGTTCACCTTGAGCCAACCTGAAGCGGATATTAACACGGGTAATTTCCTTGGTCTATTTATGAATATGATTGGATTTTCCCCTTTTCATTAGTATGGAGGAAAGAATCCACTCGGGAATTATTTGCTAATTTTAATCTCTTTTTTTCAGTTGTGCCAGTGGCAGTTGCCATCTTCACTCCCGTGCCGCTGCTCATTGCCTTAGTGATTAGCAAGGTTACTGGGAGACTCAAAGGTCGTAGCCGAAGTTTGGATTTGAACAATTCTTGTTCACCATATGTTCTCAATGAAACGAGCAAAGAGAAACTGATGGCTGTGGAAGCTTTCACTCCCTAAATTGCAACGAACGATCAATGTGAAAACGAACCTGTTGGGGGTTTCTCTGTCGTAGTAATTTGGTTCGGGCTGTCTTTATAATTTTCGTAGAAAATGTTTAATTATCGTTACGATTCATTCTTAGAATCTCAACCTAATTGCAGATCAAGAATTTGTCTTTGCATATTTTATCCCCATCACGCTTGGAAGACTAGTTTATATTACCTTATTTCGAAATGATGCAGAAAAGAGATTAAGCCATCGTCGAGGTTTAGCTAGTTAGTTGTACTAGCCGTCCATTAAAGTAAAAATGTCTAAGTGCAATGTAAACTGCCACTGTTGACTAGTCTTCCTCTAAAGCAAGCTGCTTTCCCCACACGCTCTGTCCTTTGTAAGAGTATATACCTATAAGACCAAAACATTATATGGAAGAATAGAAGTAACGTGGTTCAGATAGAAGGATTCAGTTGTATTTTTTTGTCCAAGGCAAGCAGGAAGGGGACAATGCACCTTCAAGCTTTGAAGAAATGAAAACCACGGGTGTAAAACAAAAGACGTAAAAAAGATCAAGGTAGTGCTGGGCGCTGTTATCACTTAGAGGCACCACCAACGAAAAAGCGAACTTTGCGTCTTTTAGACATAGAAGAGCCTCCTCACAAGCTGTGCAAGCCAAGCCGGAAAATGTCGTGCTGCAAGAAGAAAGATTCGCCTAAGGGTTTAAGGACAAAGGTCTGCGAGAAGGAGTGTGGCGGATCATCATCAGTCTGCAAGAAAACAAACAAAAGTGCTTGGAAAAGGTCCAGAAAACAAGTGCTTACTCATAGTAATGTATTACCTTCAGCTGGCCAAGCACGTTAATGAGCACTCCACCATCAAACATGGGTTGGCAATCAACTGCTGTGATGATATGCAAAATCTTCTGGAAGGTAAGACTCTAATAACCGAAAGTGTTGTTAGTTAAAGAGTCGTTAGGGTAGTTTGCTAAGGTTTTACATTGAACTTTTCCATAATTTTTAGCGCGCCTTGCAACTGTTGCCCTTCGAAAGTCATAAGGGAAGTTTCCGCCTAAAACAATAAACTAATAACATTTTATGGAGCAAAACGACCAATTTTACGTTGTAAAAGTTGACCAAATTGGCCCGTTGTGTTGCATCGTCGAATATGGCATAGTATTGCTGGGCGAAAGCCTTGCCAATGGCATCGTATTGTGGATTAAGTGCCACTAAAATTAACTCTATTAGCTTTTATGCATAATGTAATTCTAAAGTGGCTTTTTACTTACTTTTGTAGGATTTTGCTACGCCACCGCTTCCAAACACAGAGCAAGGCTTTCATTCCAGGTTGCCAAAGGCTTAAGCTTAATAAATGTCTTGTTATTAACATTTAAAGTCAAGAAATTATAAATAATATTCGTTTCAGGTATTAAAAAGGCTGTAATAAGTTTCTAAACGCTTACACTTCTTTAGTTATTTATTGACAATGCCGCATAGCAATATAAGCACAACAAACATGGTGACCATGAAGATATTGAAGATGCATGTGATTTTTCAGCAATTAATGCCGGGATGCAGTAAGTACACCTGCTCTTTTTATTATACGATTATTATAGATTTGTGTAGGAAATATGTCTACTGTCGTTTCCTACATCCCAAGACGGTTAAGTCGAAAAGAAGTGGTAGCACAGAGAAACACATTATTTGACGCAGAAATCGCACGGCAAAAGTCCTTGGTCGTCCGACTTGAAAAAATCCAAGTCCAATATGAAGGCAGCCCTGAAAACGCCTTGCTTTTCATGAATAAAGGAGTGTCTAGTCCATATAACTGTGCTCAGCGTAAGTTATTTGGTTAGGTTCGTTCATTTGAAAATATAATCTAAAATCTTCTTGTTTGCTGCAGATTTGGGAGACATGCTAAGCGAACGATCAGTTTTGGCTGAAGTGAACGGAGAACTCTGGGATATGCACCGTCCCTTGAAGTCGGACTGCACGCTAAAGATGTTACACTTCAAGGCGAAGGATGTCCAACAGATTGCTCATGTTAACCGCACTTTCTGGCGAAGCTGCAGTTTTATTCTTGGAGCTGTGGCGGAATCTGTTTTCAAGGAGGATACGGTCGTCCAGCTGCACAGCTTTCCCTCACCTAATGGTAATTAATTCCTTCTCGAATGTTCCTCTTCTTACTTCGTATCCTAATATCTTTTATTTCGTAGTGAGAAGTGGAAGCTTCGTATACGACATTGGCCTGAGTCTTAATAGCTGGCAGCCCACCAAAGTCAGTACTTAACTTTGCAATTGTATGAGTTAATACGTATTATTTATTTTAGGCGGAACTGCGGCAGATATCCGCGGCATTTTCCAAATTCTGTGCCACTCCTTTTGCGTTCGAAAGGCTCCAAGTAGATGCTACCTTAGCGCTTAAAATGTTTACGGATAACCCTTTTAAAACGGAGCAGATCCCTCAAATTGCTTCCCAATCAGATGACGGTATTTCGTACATCAAACCATTTTTCATTCTTTCTAAGTTAAGGATTGTAGGAAACAGTATCACATTGTATCGATTGGGATCTCATATTGATATAAGCAAAGGACCTATGATGGCTTCCACGCATTTTGTGGGAAGATCTTCAATTAGCGCGGTGCATCCTCTAGAATCGAGCAAGAATGCTTTGTATCGCTTCCAAGGCATTGCTTTACCACACGAGTTGTATATCAATCACTTTTCTTACGGGCTTATAGAAGAAAGGTCCAAGGAATTGGTAAGTTGAACTGAGTAAATAAAAGGCAACTAATTTTGTATTTATAGAATGGTGCGCGAATCCCTGTTTCAGTTTAACATGTTGTTAGTAGAAGCTATACATGGCAAGATAATTTACTCCACAACTGGACTTCTGATTTAAAAACAAATCGTTAATATGTTCATTTATCTTATTTTTTTAGTACTATCTTAATTGCATCCAAATTATAGCATTTTCCTAGCTGAAAGACGAGTGTTCTAGCAATCGCGGTAGGCAAAGCATCAATTTGTTAAAAAAAAAATTATTCCAAACATTTAATTACATAATTCACTTTAGTCCCAAAATAAGCACTTTAACTCTTTTCGGGAACATGGAATTTGCTGATATCTTCGTACTGAACTCCTTCCACAACTCTTCCTTTAGTATGGCCCTGGAAATTTGGAAAGAAATTAGTCAAACTGAAAATAAACACTGGGTTTCGACTTACTGAATCGATTTCAATGGAAACGCAAAACTTCTTCTCATTCAACTCCTTTAAAATAGCCAAGCATCCTCGGTAAGCTCCATTCACAACTTTGACAACTCTTCCTGGTGCCGGAATTACGGTCTCCAAGTGAGCTTGGTCTAATTTCAAGGTATGACCGGTATCCAACATGGTTACATAAGCTGCGTAACGGTCAACCACTTCTTTAACGAAACCTTTTTTCTTGTAATACTTATCGCCAAGCGATTTGGTAACTACTTTAACCACTACGCCTTCTGTGAGCCAGTAATCTTTGCGATTTCTCTTCTCTTTCAGTGTTTCCTGCTCTTTCATGATGTCGCCCAATGCGGAAGCTTTTCGTTTCTCTGTTTTTGGATCTTCTTTCTTCTCGCGTTTAAAGGCTTTACTCAGTGAACCGCTTTCGTCAACCATTGCGGGTGTTATTGCCTTCTTGAATAGTATAGGTTCTTTGAACAACGGTTTTTCTTCTGCTTTAGGAGCCATTTGTAAAGAAATGTGTATCTTTTCTTCCTCGTTTTCGCGCTTGAGTTCCGTGAAAACAGACTCGGGAGGTTCTTCTGCTTTCTTGGCGCGCTCCACTTGTTTTTCTAGAAACTCCATCATTCGCTCAGCGTCATCTTTCTCCATTCGAGCTTTTTTAGCTCGAGCATCAGCAGCCGCGATGGTATCAGGATCGCGGTCAATGTAGGTGATGTACCAACCTTTGTCGGTTTCTTCAACAACGGCTTTTCCAGATCGACCAAGATGACGTACATAGCCATTCAACGTAACCCAAGATGTTGCATTCATGTGAACGTGATGTTTCTCTTTAATGTACTCTTGGTAGACTTGGTTGGCGTGTATTCGTTTGGTGCCAAATCTCGTTCGTAGTAATTGCATGAAATCTCGGTCGAACTCCCTAAAACGAACATATAGATTGAGTTATTTTGATTATAGGCACCAGCAAGTTATTAAATATTGCTCTGTATATTGCTCGCTGTTAAAGATATATTCGATAAGGCATCAAATGAAAAACTCACCGAGAAAACTCGTTCAAGTAACGACCAGGAGCTTCAGCAAACAACAAAAGTTGTCTTTGATGGGACTCGGACGTCATGTGGCACTTGAAACCATTCTCGTCGCGACACTGTTTTTGACACATTTGACAGTACCAACGCAATTTCTGCAAACCTTTGGACTTCATTTTGTTGCCCATCCATTTTGGCGTTCCTACTTCTGCCTTCTTACCCATTTTTACGCAGATTATCGCTGAAAAATTATTCAAATAACTGTCTTACTGGACAACAACAAAGTCGATATTATGGAACAGACGAAGAACGAAGAGGCGGGACCTACCGGGAACCTTGATTACAAATCGAATCGGTTTCTTTGGGGTGTGAATAAACTGCGAATACGACTTTGCATAAAAAATACGACAAATGGAAAGTCTTGGAAAAATGTTAACTTTGCTGACTCCTTAGTTCAGAATCTTTAAAAATGTTCGAAAACGACAAAAACTCAACGCAAAAATTACTGGAGATAAGTATCGGCAGTGTCATCGACATTGTCTTACATCCCTAAAGCGTACGTCACGCCATCCTTGGTGCTATTAGGTGGTATTTTTTCTGCCAGTCCTTTACAAATTATTTAAATTAATTATTGTATCGATAAGTCTAAAGTGAATGTTGTATGTGTGAGCTTTTAATAATAATATTTAAAACAAACACATGGGCTTTTATTTCCTTTGAATGATTTTGAATTGTAAAATTTTTTTTTATATAAAAACGAAATATTAAGTTCCTTTCTTTAGGTTCCTTCCTTTCTTAAGCTTCGGCAGCATGAGTTTGAATATCGGGGATAAGGACACGAGCAGGGGAATTGGGAACGGAAGGGGCGAGGCTTTAAATTTTTGACGATTTTTCAAGGGACCTTTTAGTAGGATTTTAAATTTGTATAAATCGAACAATAGATGGATCACTATCAACATATACGTAGACCAGCTTACTTCATACGTTGGATTTATAGAAGTTTCAACGCCTTTAATATATTAGCGTGCGACCGAGTGAATAAGACGCAAGCCTTATAATCGGAAGGTCGCAGGTTCGAAACCCAGTCGAGGAAAATTATTTCGTCGAAAAAACGAAATAACCCTTTCCCTTTCTCTGTACCTTATGCCTTCCCGGCGAGGTTCCTATTCCTATATTCGAAATTTTGTTGCTTCGGCAGCATGAGCTCGAATATCAGGAATTGGGAACCGAGCAGGGGGAGCTAGGAACAGGGGAAGGGGCGAGGCTCTCAATTTTTGGCGATTTTTGAAGGGGACCCCCTTGATACAACATTATTCCTTATGGAGAAAAGCCCTGAAAAAGCTTTCCCAGCTCGAAAAGGAGCCACGCCCCCTTTTTGGCCAAATCCACCAATAGGATTCGACCTTTTGTGTTAGGCCCCACCCCTTTTAGCGGATTTAAAAAAAAAAAATCACGCACAAATGTTATTTTTATCGCTTTTATTTCTACAATTATAAGTCGTACAACAAAAAGGATATTTTTGGAAACTAAATTTTACGGGGAACCTTTTGATACAGTGGAAGCAAATAAGGAATTCCTGGGGGAAGCAAAACGTCTCATTTGCACAATTTTGACGAAATTAATTGTAAAAAAACAACCCGTAAAACAAAGACGTTTGTATAAAGAAACCAAAAGACAAATATGTAGAAATATACTCTTCCTTTCCCATTCCCTTCCGTATAAGAACTCCATTTCACGGCCAGCCAGTTACTGCTACTAATCTTCCGAAAGTTCCGAAATCACGCATGGTCACAAGAAGCGCTTTAAAACTCTGAAGTGTAAAGCTTAATCGCGCGACAACCTCGAATTCATCGGAGTGACGATACTCAAGGTAGGTTCTTGAGACTTGAATGATGAACTCGTCGGATCGTTTAACAATGCAAGAATCCATAGTCTAGGACCAAGCAAATATTGAATTTAAAAATCTGGTTCATTCACATTAATATATTTTACCTCCAGTTGTGAACGTCAAGGACGAAACTGGGGAACTTGATAACTGCAGCTCACATGATTCTTACTTTTCTAAGAATGGACGGAATTTAACGTCATAAAGGAACAATGTCATTGATGATAATGTTTAGTAGTAACGCAAGTGATCCAATTGATAGCCTATTTGAATAAAAACAACATTAGTATATAATATTAAAAAACACGAATTAAAAACTTACTTCGCCTCTTCAACACCACACACGAAATATCGACCCTTGCCTGCTGGTCCTCCACGGGACCCAAAATGCACCCGAACCACGCCCACCAAACGCCAGAGGCTAATGGTTGCTACCATTTCAAGACTTAAAACATTGAAAATGAGTGGGCCTACTCGCGATACTTCATAATACGGAATATTAGCCCAACAGTGCTAATCTGCCAAAGCTTCACTTTTTCAAATATGGGTATAGGAACTTTGTCGGGAAGGTAGCTAATAAGTATTTCGATTTTTATTTCGGTATTCGGTTCTATAAATTATTACGCGGAGTTTTCGGGGAGCTCATTTTATTATTTCACCTTGGCATGGCTATGGGTCCCCCCGAGCTAGATATTAGCTGGAATTAGCTGCTCAACGGCAGGGGTATCTCCAGGTACCACCTGGGTCTATGTGGCCCACTTTAGCGAATACGAGTTCACCCATCTGAAACTCTTGAATTCCATGATCTTGAGTCTTGACTTGAATTTCGTGGTCTTGAATCTTGCATTCCGGGATCTTGAATCTTGCGTTCTTGAATTCCGGGATCTTGAATTCCGTGATCTTGAATTCCATGATCTTGAATCCTGCGTTCTTGCATTCCGTGATCATGAATCTTGCGTTCTTGCATTCCGGGATCTTGAATCTTGCGAAGGAATGTAGGGCCCAATACGCCTTTTTCCCACTTCC
>RJJA01000309.1:0-69205 GCA_003724045.1 Lepidurus arcticus
TCCTTATTAAAACAAGGAAGATATCATGCTGTACCATGGATAACCGGTGTCACAAAGAATGAAGGAGCTATCTTCGTTGCCTGTATACCTCTTTCTCTATTTCTTGTGCTTTTCGTCCCGTAAAAAAACAATACGTTTTATATTTTTTTACAGCTTTAAAGGTCCAGAGCGGCTTGGAAAAACTTGTCAGTGAGCCTGAAATCTACCTTCCGTATTTCCTGGATTATCACCACCTTACTCCCAATCCGGCCCTTTTCACAAATAAGGTGTTAGCGCACTATTTCGACAGTAAAATAATCTATAAGGAAAACCTGTCACAGCTCGTAGACGTAATTATTTTAATATTTTGGCTATACATACATTATCTTATGTTTTAAATATTTAGGCAACTTCGGACAGTTTATTCCATAAGGGTTTCATAGAGGCATTGGAGCTTCACGCCGAAAAGAAACTCCATCCAATTTACATTTACCAATTTTCACACAGATTTAAAATGTCACTTACGGATATTGTCGGCTACACGGGACCTAATTTGGGTAGGATTTTAAGTCCACTGTAATAAAAAAATATGAGCATTATGGATAAACAAATAGGTGTGAGTCATGGGGACGATTTGCTGGCTTTGTTCCGAGACCCAATGACGCCCTTCCTCGCTGGTGACGATAAAAAGGTTTCGAAGATGACTATAAAGCATTTGGTGAATTTCGCTTCAAATGGGTAAGAAAGAGAAGTTAAGCAAACAAGTCCGAATGTATCGTAAACCAAATAATCAATTTTCAAGCGACCCGAATGGAAATGTAGCTCCTGAAGATCGCGTTTGGCTTCCAGTTAACGAAAAGAAAGGGTATATGGATATTTCACTTGAACCGAAGTATATCACCGGGAAGTTTGCTTTCGAAGATCGACTGGAATTTTGGAAGTCGCTTTCGTCGACCAAAGACGAATTGTGACCTACTGAAGAAGTAGGAATAGAAGAAGTAGAAAAGAAGTATTAGGTTTATCTTCATTCAGGAAAAGCCGGTAATAAATGTTAGTTCAATTTATTATTTGTTTTGAAGCTCGAACAATGCGTTAACTTTTTCGTATCTCCCTTTCCTTACCGGAAAGAGGTATACGACAAAAATAGGATTTTATGTTCTCGGGTTAAACCCCCCCCCCACGGAAAAAAAATCCTTTGTTAGAAAACTAACGAATTAGAAAACTTTCTACTAAATGGGAAAATCACGCTTACACATTGCAAGTCGTTGGGATCTTGCACCAGCGGACTAAAAACTTGCCACCGAAGGATTAAATATTTTTGTCTTCGAGGAAGCTCAAGAGGGAGCGTTTTTGCCCAGTCCTGACAGCTACACATTGGACTATCGACCGGGAAAGAAAGTCGGGGAAGGAACTTGCCCAAAACTTCCAATGTGTACGGGGGTTAACTTCATTCATTCCTTCATTCAGGAAAAGCCGGAAATAAATGTTAGTTCAATTTATTAAGCTTTTGCACACGTTAATCTTACATCAGTAATCCACTCAAGAAAAAAAAATCGTTTTTCACCAGTCATTTTCGTCATCACTGTCATCATTTCTCTTTTGATTACCACTAACTCCCAATTGTGAAAATAAGTTATCTCGCACACCGGGACGAGGATTTTCTGTCAGTTGAGTAGTAATGGCTTTCGTGCCGCTTAGTAACCATTCCAATTCTATCAAACCGATTACCATTATCCTTAACGAAAGCACCTAAACAAAGTTTACCATCTTGGGTTAAATTTGGAGATCCGAATGCTAGTGGACCAACAATTTGATCACGCAACTGACCATCACGGTAAACGAAAAGAGTGGGTAAATTGCGGTCTGGGTAATTAGGTATGCAAACAGTTGAAATGCTCTTGATGAATTTTGTTTGCGGAAACTTGCGCGACAATACCTTCAGGTGTTCATTAATTACCGCACATAAAGGAATTCTAAACGATAAAAGTTAACTTAATTAACAGATTCCATAAAGGGGAAAAGGAGAGGGAAAAAAGTATACCCTTGTCTGTAGAGATGAAGGATGACCCAAACCCCTTCTCCTGCTTGGTTTACTTCCTTGATGTAATCTTGGGCAGTGATTTCCATAACCTCTCCATATTTCGCAGCTTGCTGTGTTGCTTTCAATTCGGCAAGACGTTTAGCACGATACTCAAGGAATACTTTTTCATCAATGTCATCTTCCAGGTCGTCTAATTCATTAAGGGACATGTCTTCTGTCGCTTTTTCTAGAAAACCAAATGCAAAGAAGACCTATAAACTTCGTTTTAAGGGGGAAAAAATATTTAGAAATTTACCATTGCTTGTTCTAGTAAATACAACTGAATCTATGATGGATTCAACTTGTTCTTCAGTAATTTCCTTTTCTTCTTTAGGTGGGATAATCCCTTTAGCGCGCAGGACATCATTCCATTCGGTATCTTCGCTAGTATTCTAAAGCAACACTAGGAATACTTTTTCACGTAAATAAATAAGAAAACAGTCAAACCTGCATGTTCCGCCTTAAATGCTTTATTATTGTCTTAATTAGAAAATGTGTTTACGCCACACCCTGAAGGACCTCCTTGGTGTCTGAAGTCTCCAAAGTTACAGGACTATAAGCGCCTTTTAAAGACACGTGAACGTGAGTGACTAACGAACACAGTTATGCAAAGAAAGATTTGCACAATAGGTCTCGATAACAAGTGAAATGCGAACTGCACAACACGGGAACAGTCCATAAAAAGCATCCTGAACCAGCTTTAGGATCGCCTGTATGTTGATACCTGTATCAATCAAAATAAATAAAAAATTAGAAGTATCATACATTTTAGACGAAGTTAAGTTATAATAACACAGGTAACTGCTATTTTCCAAGTTGCTCATAATTTCAATTACTCCTATATGTGTATGTATGCGACTGTTTATAGCTCTAGTTCAGTTCACAATCACAAACTACTTACAACTTCGGTTGAGGTTTGCAGCGAATGTGCAAACCCTGGGAATACCGTTTTGCCAGGCCCACGGGAGTCTAACCACACCAATCCTAAAGTCAAGCCTTTTTTGCCTATCATAACGAAAATAATATAAATTAACCTAAAAAACCTAACCTCTAGCACAAATTGGCTGCAAAGCCAAAATGACGGGTCTTATTTTGGCTTTACAGGGACGCGTAAACTTTGCGTTCACAAAACCCTGTCTAAACAACGGTTGCTTACAATAAAACAAGGGGATTTTTCATGTTCTAGCGTTACCCGCTGCTCCAAATAGCTCACACAAATTGTGATGGGTTGATCATGCGCTGCATGCTAAGTTGAAGCACCCGCAACAGTTGGCCTTTTCTGATACGTCAACGTCTTCCGAAAACCAGCAAGCGATATACCTCTTATCATGGCAAAACGGAGTCTATTTAAGCGAGGAATTATTTTTGTAACGTTTTTCGGGTGCTGCATATCGATGGCCTTTTTGGCTGCCTCCCTGAGTACAAAGCACTGGGTAACAGCGGCTCCCAAGAGATTGCTAAATCCCAGCGAATCCGAAGGTAAAGTCTACCTTGGACTCTTCGAGGGACGCCGTGAATTAAACGTAGGATATGGTTTAAGAGTCTACGAATTAAATGGTAATTATTTATTTTATTTTGTTCACACTGACCCTTTGCTTGTGCTTTATAGTTTGGGACGTTATGAAAGAAGAACCATCTTTTTACATGTATGGCTTATGGGTGGCCACCATTTCCTGTGTCTCAGTAGGCCTATTTTTCGCCTTTGTGGGCGCCTGCTTCGCTATAATCAACACGGCAGCTACGCCCATAGAAAGTTGGTCAGGCATTCCTGGCTTGTATGCATGGAATATTTTATCAAGTATATATGCTTAAGCTTTTTTATTACTATATGATAAGAATCTAATTAAAAAAATATCTTGTAAAGTTTTCGCAACAAGTGGAGCAATTGCGGTTTGGATAATTCATTTCTACATGCGTCTTACACATAATGTATTAATCAAAGAAGACCAGGAGAACCAATGGTCTAGTGAATCTCGAGCCTTCTTCGGCTATTCGTTTTGGTAATGCAATTAATTAACTAAATTCCTAAAAATTAAAACATTATGTTACAGGTTTGTTGTGGGATCGGTTTTAGCCCATTTATTGAATGTCATCATTTTGGCAGTGGGAACCGCTGAGAAAGAACGTCCCATTCCTCCGTCCGTCAATGGAAAGCCCAATGGAGTTGTCTTGCTATACTAGTTATAGGACCTGAGTCTCGAAGAGATCTTTCTATTGCCTTACCTAAGCTGCGATCAAATCATCATTCCTTATATGTATTCTTTTACTCGTCATTTTATTGAAAGCCAGCCATCTTTATACTATTTGGTTTTATTTTATAGCTGCTTAGGAAGCAGGGATGATTTTATTCAATAAAAGTAGTAAGCCCAAAAGCCTTTTAGAAGCCTACTTATCCAAAGATGGGGTTTCAATGCTCACACCTTTAAACAACGGCGGCCATATTGTTGCCACGTTGGGCACGGGTTGTCCTCTAAAAGTCGCAAAACTTTCAAGTTTTCGACAGTATTCTATAGATTTAATTGAATGTAAAAGTGAGTAAGATGTCAAGATATTACCAGAGACCGGAAAATGCGCTCAAAAGAGCCAATGGTACGTAAGATTTTGAGAATTTAGCTTACCATATGCAACTGATGACTTTCGAAAATTTCACAATTCTAATTTTGAATAATATGCCTGGCTTATAATAATATGTTTTTAATTAACAGAGTTTATCGAGGTGGGGAAACCCGCCCGTGCCTTGGACACACTGGCTGAGGTTATCAAAAGCAAGAAATATCGCTCCCATTCCTACTCAGACAAGGTTTTGGAGCCGATCATGTTCAAGTATCTTGAACTTTGCGTGGATCTGAAGAAATCGCATATGGCTAAGGAAGGACTTTTCCAGTACCGCAACTTATGTCAGACTGTTAACGTAGCATCGTTAGAAAGCGTCGTAAGGGGTTATTTGACTCTGGCTGAAGAGAAAACTGAGGCTGCTCGCCAAGAATCCCATCAAGCAGTAGTCGATATTGATGATTTAGACAACATAGCTACACCAGAAAGCATCTTGCTAAGGTATAAAAGCTTGATAATTTTCCATTATCTCAACTTACTACTTTTTTTTTAGCGCTGTAAGTGGCGAAGACGCTCAAGATCGTTCCGACCGAATCATTCTAACACCATGGGTCAAGTTTTTGTGGGAGTCTTACCGACAATGCTTGGAATTGTTGAGGACCAACTCTCGCGTGGAGAAGCTATATCACGATACAGCGCAACAAGCGTTCAAGTTCTGTCTCAAATACAGTCGCAAAACCGAGTTCCGCAAGCTATGCGATAACATCCGTACTCATTTGGCTCACGCTGTGAAGCAAGCCAACACGGGCCAAAATTCCATCAATCTGAGCAACCCCGACACCCAGCAAATGAACCTTGAAACTCGCCTGCTTCAACTAGACTCGGCTATACAAATGGAATTGTGGCAAGAAGCTTACAAAGCTATTGAAGACATCAACGGATTGATGACGCTTTCCAAGAAGATGCCGCGCCCGCAGATGATGGCTAACTACTACCAGAAGCTGGCTTTGGTCTTTTGGAAGGCTGGCAATCATCTCTTCCACGCCGCAGCTCTCTTCCGTCTCTTTCAACTGTCCCGAGATCAGAAAAAGAACATTACAGTAGAAGAGCTCCAAAAGTAAACTCTAATAAACCTTGATACCTTTAATCAACTGTTTTTCTTCATTATATTACAATAGACTTGGTTCTCGCGTACTGGTTGCTACGTTGGCTGTTCCTTTACCTTCCGCCCATCCCGAATTTGATCGTTTTATTGAAACCGAGAAGTCAGCTGTGGAGAAAACTCAACGTTTAGCAACACTATTGGCTTTGCCCCAGCCTCCCACCAGGGCTGGCTTAATTAAAGATTTGGTATTTAAAAAAAAAACTTTTCCTTGGAAGTCCTCTGAACAGTTTTCTCCCACCAGGTACGGTTGAACGTGGTAGGCAACGTGGTGCCTCAGTTGCAAGATCTGTACCGGTTTTTGGAAGTGGAATTTGATCCTCTCCACGTGTGCACCAAAATGCAAACTTGCTTGGATTACGTGCAAAATGCGGAAGAAGTAACACATCTGCGCCAATATGTCCCTGCTCTGCAAGATATCACCCTAACTCGCTTAGTGAAACAGGTAAAGTACTTATCACGTTAGTTGACATGACCTTAAGTTTTTGGTTAACTCGGAAAGTTAAAAACATGAAATAATGTTGGAAATTATCTAGGTGGCTCAAGTTTACCAGTCGATCGAGTTCAAGCGCTTGTTGGAGTTGGCTCCTTTCACCACGGCATTTGACATGGAGCAGATTATTGTAAATGCAGCTCGCCATAATGACATGCAAATTCGCATTGATCACCGTCGCGGCTGTCTGCATTTTGGAACTGACTTGTCGGAATCCCAACGTGAAGACTTGCCTGAAGGACCTACGCTCCAAGCAATGCCTTCTGAACAAGTCCGTACTCAATTGAAAGCCATGTACTCCGTGCTACACAAAGCCATCCGAGCTGTGCAAGGTCCAAAATTGAAGGTTAGTCTTGTTTCTGAAAGAAATCATTTGTTCTGAAAGAAAGAAATCAGAAAGAATTCGTCAGACTAAGGAATGCATTTTTAGGCGGAAAGGGTAGAATTGCGGGAGCAAATTGTAGCAACGTACTTGCACACAAAAGACCGCGAACACCAGCGTCTTTTGATGAGGCAAAAAATTATTGAAGACCGTAAAGAATACATGGAGAAGATCAACACCGAACGCGAAGAAGAAGAGGCCAGGCGCCAAGAAGAAGTTGCCCGTCTGCAGTACTTGGCTGAGCAACGACGTTTGGAAAGCGAACGGATGGAAAGAGAACGTTTGCGTCAAGAAGAGGAAATTCGCCAAATTCAGGCGCGTCACTTGAAGGAAAAAGTGGCACAAATCTCCCTTACCGCCATTGGTCTGAAAGTTATGAAGAAACTTGAAGAAGAGGTAGTTATTGGGGAAAATTTTTCTACTAAATCTTGATTTTTCCCCTATGGATTATTTCTTGTTATTTATATATATATTTTTTATATATTTTTTATTTATTATTTATTTATTTTTTATTTATTTTTTTATTTATTTTTTATTTATTTTTTATTTTTGGTACTAAATCTTAGATTTTTTAAAAAACTTTTCTTTGCGACAATGGCGAATGACTAGGATATAGCCAAGCTTGATCCGGAAATGATCGTCGCTCGTCAAGTGGAAGAACTTGAGAAGGAACGCCGTGAATTGCAAGCCCGTCTCAAGTCTCAGGACAAGAAAATTGATCACTTGGAGCGCGCCAAGCGGATCGAAGAAATTCCCTTGTTGGAGAAGTTCCTGGAAGAGCGACAAGTGAGGGATGCGGAACTGTGGGACATCCAAGAGAAGGAGCGGATTGCGGAGGCCATTGAAGAGCGCCACTTGGCCGTGGCTACGCGCGATCGTTTGGTTCGCATGCAGGAAGACCGCGATAAGTTCGTGGATCAGGTCCGCTCCGCGCGTATGAATGAGTACCAAGAGAAACTGGAGACTTTCGAGAAAAATTTGAATGAAGAACGCAGCAAACGCTTGGTAGAGCGCAAAGAACAGCGCCGTGAGCAACGTCGAACCAAATGGATCCAGGAGAGAGAGGAGGAGGAGCAACGTAAGCGTGATGAAGAGTTTAAGAGGGCCCGCGAGGAAAAAGAGCGCGAAGAATCCGAACGCCGTGCCGCGGAGGAGGAGGAATACATGAAACGCAAAGCTGTCGCTGACGCGGTTGCTGAAAAGCAGAAGCAGCGCGAAAGGGAGGTTGAGGAGAAGCTGAGGAGAAAGGAAGAAGAAGCCCGCGATAGCGAGCGATCCTTGCGCGATCGTGAAAGGGAACCTTCCAGAGCTGCAGCACCTGCGAAAGACTCACCAGGAGACTGGAGACGCTCCGCAGCGCCCACCCGAGACGCCCGGGAGGAAGAACCTGCTGCTAAACCGGAAATCTACAAGCCTACTGGCCGTAATTTACTCTATTTTATTAATTCAGGTCGTTTGACTCCCTAGTAATAACTTATTTTGTTCGTTTTTTCAGGCTGGAGGGAATCTGCTCGTGAAGCTAAGTTCTCAGCCGGTGCTCCCCCACGTGAAGAGCGCGACCGTGAACGAGATCGGGATCGGGATGAAGGTCCTCGGGATTGGCGGTCCGAAAGGGCTGCCGCTGCTCCCGATCGTGACAGGGAACGCCCTGTACGCGATTTTGGCTCATTAAGAGACCGCGGAGAACGTACCGAGCGCGTAGAACGTGGAGAACGTAGCGAGCGCGGAGATCGTGGAGAACGTGGAGACCGCGAAAGGGTCGATCGGGAGGGAGGGCGGCCAGAACGTGGAGATCGATCAGAGCGGTTCGAGGATCGTGGTGAACGGCGTGTAGGCGGGGCAGTGAGGGAAGAACGGGAACGACCCAGTGAGTCTTCCAGTTGGCGTACGAAAGCCGCGCCTCAAACTGACGATCGCGATAAGGAGAAGTCGCGTTGGGACCGAGATCGCGATACGCGTCGGGAGCGGGACGAGGAAAAGCCCCGAGGTGATCGAGGCGAATTTCGTCGAGCTGACGTTGGCCGTAGAAGTGACAAAGATGATTCTTATCGGTAAGTATAGAGCGGTGTTTTTGTTTAACGCAAAAATAGATTCCCTTGTGGCTACTCGATTTGCATTACTATCTTGTGGTTTTACTTTAGTGGAGGAAAAGATGGAGAGCGAGATCGACCGCCGAGGGATCGCGAAGGTCTGCCACGTGACAATCCTATCCGAGTGGAACGAGAACGAGATTCGCGTGATGCTGGACCGGCAACAGCCGAGAAGAAACGTAAGTTGGAATTCTCTAAGGTTTCAATTCCTAACGTGGGTTTGTTTGTTGTCAATGTGCTTTGACACGGTTTGCTTGGCTTCGTGAGAGAAACTAATGATTTTTTTATTTCTCTTGATTAAAACAGAACGGCGTGAAGAAGTCGACGACGAAGGCTTCGCAACTGTGGGTCGCCGCAAATGAAAATTTTTGCTTTGAAAGTCGACGAAAAAAGAAAACGTTGGTCCCCTCTCGTATATGTCTTTTTGGATTTATACGACTTTTGGAGTTTTGGAAAGGAAAACAAAAAAGCTTAGCCCAATTATTATTATATTTTTTTTTTAGCTTTTAAATATTTTTTTCTCTATTACGTTCTTACATGTCCGTCATTTGTGGTAGTGGTGGTTCGTTAGCGAAGATTAGGAACCGGGACAATACAACTATCACGGATTGTCTCAATTCTAAGTTTTGAAGTTTACTCATTAGTTCTTAATTGTACTCAGTTACAGTTTTGCGTCTCTTTGTTTTCGTCAAGTTCGGGAAGATAGCAACAGAGTTTATTAGCATAAGAAGTAGTTCCTTAGGAAATAGTTAAGGGTGCATAGGCTATATGCCAACGTGAAAGGAAATGAGAAGCGCAACTTTTTTCGTATTTTCTCTCCTGCCGGAAACTGTCGACGTAAAGGAGAGCAATTGAGGAGCGAGCGGTATGTATACCGTTTGTTGCAAGTCGTGGATGTTGTTCGGCTGCAGAGGTACAGTTTTAGTCATTTGGCCATGATGCTGACCATGCGCATAACCTCTACAAAAAGCAAGAGTCTGCTGGCAGGCAACCCCACCAAACCCGCGTCCCAACATCTTCTCGTCTCTTTATCCCTGGGCTGAACCGCGCTGGTGTGTTTAGTGGCTAGGGAAACGGCGCCTACAGTGTACGTTGTAATACTGTCCGGCAACAAATAGCTGGCAGCTCCCACTTTATTTGCCCAACACCGCGGTGACAGTGCCGGTCAATTAGTTGTAGTACAAAGAGAAGAAACCGGCCGAGCTGACAATTTTTTCTTTCCTCGCGATCTGTTGGCATAACGTAAGAATTTCCTGGATATTAATATTCAAGAAATTGTTAGTACTATGTAGTAAATTACAAACTTATTTTTGTCGATTTAGCTCGTACCTTTCGTTTAAAACCATAAATTATGGGACTTTAAACCAATTTATTTGTTTGTTATGCGGCCATCAATATAGACCAAGATATAGACATTGCATTTGGTTTTCTCAAAGATGATGGCTTGCGATTGTTTGACATGAGATTGTCAAACATGGATAACGTTTATATGTACCGCCTGTCACGATGTTTTTTTTTTCTGGTTAGGCGAATGGGAAGAGAGAAAAGCCATTTGACTCGTTTCATCAGCGGATGTGGGTTTGGTGTGTTGGGAGTCAATCTTGTAAGCTGCGTGTCTATATAATTGGTGAATAGTCTACAACCGAAGAAGAAACTTCTTAATTCGAGTGTTCTGAGCAGTTCATTTTCTAATGCCTGCACGAGTAGGTTACGCGTTTTTTGACAGAATGCAGCTCTATGGTGGGAGTATCTTGGTCCGTGATGTCAACAAGAGTGAAAACCAAGATTAGGATCACTTATTAATTGCCGGTGGCGGATCTTGATCTGAAGGAGAAAACAATGGGTGGACACCAATCTAGGGCCAACGTTTCCGTCGAGGATCCAGGTATAATTGTTACACTGTTTATTTCCAATCCCGCATTGTTCGCCTCCACGTAGAGGCTTGTTTTTCTTCATAGTAGGGCAACAGGGACAATGCCGGTTGAGTTCCTGACTTAATCAAGATGCAAATAACTGATGGCGACCGGATTCATTAAGTCTAAGCCATACAGAACATCGTGTCGTATTTGTTCTTCCCGTAATGCCATAGAGCAGTTCAAATTACGTTGTCCCAAACTTTATTTTTATGATCCTTGATAATCCCGTAAGTGTTCGCGCTCGGTGCCTTGTGTATAGAAGCGGACGATTTAGATTCAAAGCTTATAATAAGGTTCAGGCTTTGATAGTGTTCAGTCCTTGAGTTAAGGAAAAGCCTTATAGTTATACCTTAGTTATACTTATTATAGTTATGGGAGAAAACGTTCCAATGAGCATTGTTTATAGAGGGACGTAACCATGTTAGCCGTTTCTGTTCTCGGACGTTAGAGGAAACGGTCGAATTTGCTCGAGTTTTTCTGGACTGGCGATGTGTTATGTAAAATTAACCATATTAAAGGTTTTGGAGCCGGGACGATTTTGTTGAGTGGTGTACGCTTACTGCGCTGAAACGGTTCGAGTTAATAGACGAAGACGGATCTAAGGGAAAACGACAGTTTGGAGCAACTCTGATGCATCCATTTCTGCTCTGACAGAGATCCAAGTTGGGTATGGAGGTGGGACGGCATTAACTGTTGTCACCGTCTCTTTTTGCCTTTCCTTCGTGGTTCGAGTCCTCTCAATACTCATTACCGTCATTACTCCGGGGTCGTATAAGCGCTCTGCCTTTCGTCGACGCCCATGTTTCCGCAAGTCTCTTGTCTTCCGCTGTAACACTGTGCGGAGAGGAGATTCGTATCGACCAAAAGATCACCCCTCGTTTTCTCTTTTTTTTTCTCTCCCTAGTTTACTTTCCGCGTCTTTTCTAGCTGCAGATTCATTCGTGTTTCTTGTTCTTATGCCCGCTTCCCTCCTCGGCGTACTCTTCAATGCCCACAGATAAAAGACTCAAACCTAAAAGAGAGACGAAGACCTGGCAAAGCGGAGGATTTGAGCCGGAAAATGGGCATCGTTTTCCTGCCATGAATGGTGAATAGCCACGCCCCTAATTTTTCGTTCGGTGGGGTATCGGGATCTAATAGGATCGAGACGAATTTTGCAGTTGTCTTTATGTCAGGGACCACAGTTAGGCGAAAGGGAAATCAATGATTCCGCAGTACGATTTTCTTGAGTGACGAGATTGACCGGGGAAAATGTATTGAAAAGTAAGTTTTCGATTGGCTGTCCCTTGCAAACCATACAATAAGAGAAGCATTCGAACCTACTTATGCTCATCGTTAGCTCCACTTGACTTGACAGTTAACTTGTTCCGAGAGTCTCTTCAGCGATTATTTACGTCCGTCATTGGACAATAAATTGAACGAAGCCATACTTATATAACCTTCCTCTGTTTTTCTTTTTCTAAATATTTGCTATATTTACTACGAATTTGCTGATCACGGACGATATTTAGGCTAGTGAAACTATATGCCTTCCACTTGTTTTAAATCTTTAAGATGTCACCTTTTTATTTCCAGTCAACTTCGACCACTTTCAAGTCCTTCGGGCTATTGGGAAAGGCAGCTTTGGAAAGGTAAGTTAGTTCATTGTGGTTGCGGGATCCGAGAAAAATTTGTTAACGTGGACTTTTGCCAACCGACACGTTCTTTTCCATTTCGCTTTCTTTATTACGTTTTTCTTCTACCAGGGAAACGACAACGTAATGTCGCTAGGCTACCCTTCCCGTTCGTTTCCTTTCTACTTACGCAAAAACTTTTTTGTTTTTGTCTTTTTTATTTCTTGTTGTGAACTACGTTGCTTATTGTTGCGAACATCTCTAAAGTTGTGGCACGTACACTAAAACTGGAGCGAGTTTAAGAGGTCGTTATTCTAGGGTTGTAACGAATTCTACACGTAGTTGTCCTTTACACGTAAAATGCTTTGAAAGTGTGAACCTCCACAAACGAGCACATTGGGTATGTTTGGGTAGAGTAGCGTCGTTTTTTAAGCGCGTTGGCAATGGTGACGTTTTCTTTGTTTATGTAGTGCGGAAAGACGGAAATTTAAAAAGATTGGTTGCGTGGTTCTTTACACAGGTGTGTATCGTGCAAAAAAAGGATAAACTGTATGCCATGAAGTACGTGAACAAGCTCCAATGTGTCCAAAAAGGCGCCATGAAGAACGTTTTGCGAGAAATTGAGATCCTTATGCACCTTGAGCATCCATTTCTAGTCAATTTATGGTTCTCGTTCCAAGGTAATGTAATTTCTTTCACAACAAAGTTTTCACCTTTTTTCCGCCGCGAGCTATTTATACTGCACTTCATGTGTAACAAACGAGAGCTATACTTTCTCTCCATGTCGCGCAGTGAATGTTTTTTTCAGTACTCTTTTTTTAAGCGTCCTATTATTTGAGAATTGAGCCCAGATTAAATTAAGAAAATTGCTTTTCTTTCCCAAGACCATTTGTTAACTTTTTTTTTGCTTAATTAAGTCTCCCCCCCCCCCAAAAAAAAGCTGTCTTTTCATGGACTTCAGAAAAGATTCCTCTTTTTGTACAAAGACAAATCTGAAGCTTTTAGAGGTATTAAATATGCATCCAATTTGATTATGACGCAGACGAAGAGGATATGTTTATGGTAGTCGATCTGCTTTTGGGGGGAGATCTTCGCTATCATCTTCAGCAAGATGTCGTATACAGTGCCGAGTCCGTCCGACTCTTTGTGTCAGAGCTGGGCTCAGCGTTGAATTACTTGCGGTCCCAAAACATCGTTCACCGGTAAGTTCAAGCTTCGTCTGTTAGAAAAAGAATCGCTTAATATCTAAACCACTTTTTTCTTTCTTTTTTGTTCTTTGCTTCCAACGCCATATAGTGATATCAAACCAGAGAATATCTTGCTAGATGAAGAAGGACACGCCCACTTGACAGACTTTAATATCGCGACTGTTCTGAAGCCTGGTCAAGGAGCTACTTCAGTTTCGGGAACGAAACCATACATGGGTAAAATTAGTCCTTCCCCCTTTTAATATAAAACGCATTTCAGAGGTTTCATCAGATGAACTCAGCCAACTGCATTATTCCCTTTCTCTCGGCGTTCGGGCTCACCAAGGAAACGCATGTTTCAAACTTGAAACCAGACATTTTCTGCCCGATCCCAATTACTGTCGCTACATGCTTCCCTAATTGCCAGTTTTCTACTATTTCCCAGTTTTCTTGCTTTTTTGAGTCGGAAAACCATCCTTATTGTTTAATTAACTACGAAAGTTTTCCTTCTATATATAGCTCCCGAAGTTTACGAATGCGCTATTCAGACTGGTGCTCACTACGGCTTCGAAGTAGACTGGTGGTCTTTGGGCGTGTGTATATTTGAATTAAGCACTGGGAATCGACCGTTCGATATCCATTCTACCACCAGTGCTGAAGATTGCCTTAATTTGTTCGCCAAAGGCCCTCATATACCTTCGTACGTGTACCCGGAGTTGCAGCATTTCCTCCGCAAAGTACACGAGATTTCCAATCTCTATGCAAATAATGCGGGAAAGTGTTTTTTCTTTCATTGTGTTTATTTCGGTTTAGTTGTTGACTGTGAACGTCGGAAACCGGCTGGCGTCGTTGGAAGACGCCTTCAGTACACCTTTTCTCCAAGGCGTGCCTTTAGATGCTGTACTGGATAAACAGATTAAACCTGTTTTCACTCCGCCGAAAGATCATCTCAACTGTGATCCGACGCTGGAACTCGAAGAAATGATTATGGAGGCGAAACCTTTACATAAGAAGAAGAAGCGGTTGCTCAAACAGCGTTCCCGCATCGACAACGGATGGAAAGGCAGCTCAATAATTAGCGAAACCATGGTAACCTTTTCATTAGCGTCTCGTTAAGACTGTAACTGGTTATTCTTCTATATAATCTCTGAACACCGGAAAAAGGAGCCGATGGTGGCAAAAATAGGACCAGAAGAAACCTCATTTATAACGTTTAACCGAGAGCATGTAATGGCAAGGCAAGCGAAAGACCTGAAAGAAAAAGAATGGGAACGCGAGCTCCTTAAAGCCATGGAAGATTCAAATCCACTGCGGAGCACGACAGTGAAGGAGAGTGACTGTGAGACCATGTTGTGCGACTCTAACCATACGTTATGTCGGACTAGTAGCCGAGAAGGTTCCAGCCCGGGCAATATTAATTTGAGCTTTGCATTGTCGTCCCGGACTAAAGATCCGGAAACGTCATGGAAAGACGCGAACAATACCCGTTATTCACCTCAGCTTCTTCACACGAGTGCAATAACCAGTATTCCGTACTTATCATCGCCCCGCAGCTTAAAGAGCGTTACGTATAAGAACGTGAAAGCAAGGATTGCGGGGACACATCGGTCAGCTATCAAAGAGCGGAACGAAAGTCAACAGTTGTCTACCGAGACGTTGTCTGCATGATTATTTCTGCGAAGTAATTCGTCGCTATACTAACCCGACTTTGTTTCCCTTCATTTGAAGTAATGCGATATTCCTTAACTCCTCCCCGTCCCGCGTATCCAATTCTACAGGCGAAAAAGACTTAACTCCAGCCAAGGCGATAAAATTATCTTAACTATTGCGTGGGCAAAATGTAATCTCGTCGACAAAGTACATACCCGATCTCGCCACCAAGTCCAATCAGTGTTCTTGTGGAGTGCGCAGTTTCTCACACTTTAGTGTACGGCATATGTGCCAGTGTTCGAGCTATTTTTGTAAGTAATAGATGAGAGAGAAAAGAAGTGTGAGCAGGGCATCAAAATAGTGCCTGGGATGTAAAAAAAGAAGGGCTTGTACTCAATATTGTGTGCCAAACATTTATTTCGCGTTTTGCTTTTTCATTTGAGTTCATAGTTGTTTAAGATTGACAAATCTTAATTTAAACATGAAAATGTATTACGCTTTTGGCGTGTTGACCAGGCAACAATGATTTGATTCGTTTAGACCTGCACGTTGAATTTTACGAAGAAAATATTCCGTTGTGCGGTTCGTGCAGCATCATTTTTTTTTGGAATTCGCTGTTCAGGCTTTAGCCATTCTAAAGGAGGAAAGAAAGTTTGTTTACACCCGGAATTCAAGGACGAAACATTTTCGATTTGGTCAGTTTTCGTTCGCGTGTTCATAATTGATGCCAGCCGTGTCCCTCTCGAATTCTAAGATGCTGCAATCCAGTGCTTCTTATTAAGTAAGCTAAAAAGTCATCCATCGTTTTCTTTGTTTAGATACAAGACAAGTAAACGGAAGGCGTGTTGTGTATCATCTATTATGACTATAGTATATGCTGCGCCTAACTCTATATATACTATACTATGTATATAGATACCACTACTACTAGTTCGTAGTTGCATTCTTAGTTAGCTAATTTGCTACTATCTGACAAGCGATTCTCTTTCGGTTGTTTCTCAAACAAGCTCTGGCTCCGAAGAACTACAGCTTCCATCTTGGCATTGAGCAATTTGCTTCTCCTACAAACCTACACCTTATAAACTTGGCTTCTTGCATCTTTGGGATCAAACAATCTTATTATGGCGCTCTTAGATATAGTCACCTTTATTGGACTCTCCGTAATTATGGTACCATCCATGTTGGTCATACTTGTCGTTGTGGTGCTGACCTATTGTGGTTGGTCATTGGGGGTACGAAAGAAATATGTAGAGCTGCTCCTAAAAATATTTGAGGTAAACAAGTAATCCGTCGTTTCCGAAATTAAATTCATACCTAAATCTATTTATTTTTTTCAGTTTGGTAAAGGCAAAATAGAGATAGCTGAAAGGCAGCGAAATGAGTTACAAGAAGGTACGGTTCCAGAAACACCCTTGCCAATGACTGCAAATGGATTTCCTGGGTTGCATGGAAATGGAACTGCCATACTCAAAACGTCAAACTTGATAGCACCTGATAAGCCCATTTCGCCTTCCAGTTCAGAAGAAGAATTCAAGCTAACTGAAGAAATGCCCGTCCGTATTTAAAGATTAAATTCGAGCCTGCGTTAATTTTTATTTTATTGTATTTGTTTATATGGGCACAGACAACACCGTTACCAAGAAACAGATCTTTCAACACGCTAAAACGGGATTTTCACCTGTCAGATATTTTCGATTATGTAACAGCTGGCATGGAAGCTATCATTGAGGACGAAGTCACACAACGCTTCATAGCTCAAGAACTACCGGTAGTTTTAGTTTTTTTTTTACTCCGAATGGGATAGTAACCGCGTTTTTTTAATTTCTTTTTTTTTCAGTCCTGGAATTTGCTAACGCGAACCAACCGCCAATATGAATTTATAAGCATGCGCTTGACCATCATCTGGGTGTTGGGTTTCTTGGTCCGTTATTTGGTGCTGCTTCCTTCAAGAGTGTTCATTTGCTTCGTTGGGGTAGGTTTACTTGTACTTCTAATCAGTTGTTTACACACAAGAAAAGTTCTTTATGTCTTACATTTCCCGAGATAACCCTTGTCTAGCGTTACATGATAAGCGCTATATAGGGATTGACTATACTTGTGGTTTTGGAGCACAAACATGAGAGTCTATAGTTCTGTTCCTATTTAGATGCTATGGCTCACGTTGAGCACCGCTCTAATTGGTTGTTTTCCCGAATCGCATCTGAAACGTTGGGTTTATGAGTCAGCGACGTTTATATCCTTTCGAATTCTCATGTTAGCCTATACAGGCATTGCATCTTATCATCAGCAAGAATTCAAACCTGCCAATGGAGGCATTTGCGTAGCCAACCACACATCTCCCATTGATATAGTCATCTTAGCCTGCGATCAGTGCTATGCCCTGGTACCCAAAGGCTCATTTTGTTTTATTTAAAAATGGGAAGCTTACAAATGCAGCTGGGGAAGTCACGTCTGGAATATGTTATCTTGACTATGAAAACGTGTTTCGGAGCTTTGCTGTCTAAACGTAATATGATTTGCTTGTTTACCTTTTCTATCAGGTCATCTGGCTAACGTTATGTATGGCCATGGTCGGTTATCTTCCCGAGGGACCACTTAAACGTTGGGTGTACCTGAAAACGTCTATTATGTGCTTCAGTTTTTTGTCGTGTGCCCTGTCCTCTGTCATAACTTATCATAATGCGGAAAACAAGCCTAAGCAAGGGATTTGTGTGGCGAATCACACGTCACCTATTGATGTTCTTGTCTTAGCCTGTGACAGTGCTTACGCTTTGGTATGAAATCATAAGCCGCCTTTAATTTCACTGTCATTTTAAGCAATTTTAAGCCAAATTTGATGGTTAGATTGGGCAAAGGCATGGCGGATTCTTGGGCATCATCCAGCGAGCTTTGGCTCGCGCGTCCTCGCACATTTGGTTTGAACGTTCAGAAGCCAAAGATCGTGAAGGTGTCACGCGGAGGTAAATTTCTTGAATATTTCTATCTGTTTTCTGAGTCTAAGGCTTTGCGTAGGTTAAGAGCTCATGTTGAAGACCCTGACAAACTGCCCATTTTGATCTTTCCGGAAGGCACGTGTATCAATAACACTTCTGTCATGCAATTCAAGAAAGGGAGTTTTGAAGTAGGAGGTTTAGTTTACCCTGTGGCCATTAAAGTAAGTTCTCTTCTCGACATTTCAAAAATCACAAAGGAATTATGACTGGTTTTGATATAGTACGACCCCCGGTTTGGAGATGCGTTTTGGAATAGTAGTCGTTATTCCATGATTCAATACTTGTACATGATGATGACGTCTTGGGCCATTGTTTGCGATGTATGGTATTTGCCACCTATGTCGAGAAAGGAAGGAGAAAGTGCAATAGATTTCGCTAATAGAGTTAAAGCGGAAATTGCGAAGCAAGGCGGTTTAGTCGACTTGCAGTGGTATGCTTTTAGCGGATAAATTATGAACTTGATCGACTAATTCAAGCATGGTTAATGTTTAGGGATGGCCAATTGAAGCGTATGAAACCCAAAGATGATTGGAAGAAAATTCAGCAGGAGAAATTTAGCGAGCGATTTAAAGCGGAGTAAAGCGTTTCTCTGGTGCCAAAAGTAAGGAACAACGAGCCCATGATGCATCAATGATCAGCCCTCGTGCTGATATATTGAGAGACAATTTGGTGTATTTCCTAAAAAAAAAAAAAAAAGCAGTTGTTGTTCTTAAATGCGGTATGAATTACGTGAAGGTTTGAATGCTGGGGCTTTAACTGTTTTTCCGTGTACGCTTTGATGTTTGGTGTTCCATGAAGGGTCGTTATGGCAAGGAGTTACGTAGTAAGAGAAAAAAAGCAATGCAGAATTTGTGAATGCAGCTCAGGAAAGGGTTTTTAGTGATCCTTGACAAACTCTTGCCTTAATGTACTCTATTTTTCTTAGGAAAGTTGCTCTGTTTATATGGAAAATAATTTGTATTGAATGCGCAAATTTGCATGGGAAGGAAAATAAGAAATATAACCATTTTATTCCGAACATATTTATATTTCGCGCCAGCGGGCTTATGGTTCTGGGAGCCAGGCGCTGGTTTTCAGAGAAGCAGATTATATCTTGTTGCCATGATACCTGCGAGGAACTGTTTGTTTTTGTCAAGTAAAATCATTCGAAATTTTGCACGTTCGCGGAGATTCAGTAAGTTGTTTCCTTTTACTAGTTTGAAAATACGCTTATATCATCTTTTCTGTCATTTTCGCATAACCATATACTATGAGACAAAACTTTTCTACGTTATGTAACCCGAATCGAATGCACTGACGTAACTGTATTATATTTCATTTGAATGTATAGTATATACCTTAACCTTAACGTAGACAATCGACTATATAAATCTCGCTAACTGCTTATAGGGACTACTTTGAAATTGCTTAAAATTAGACTCGAGATTTGCAATTTAAAAGCAAGTTGTAACTGAATCTGAATTTGAATGATTGTTCTCATTCTATGGGTACGTCCATAATGAGCTGTGGTTCTGGTGGGTGTGGGTCCTTGTCAGCCGAGCAGTTGCGTAAATTGTTAACTCCAGAGCAATATAAAGTTGCACGAGAACGAGGCACAGAACGAGCTTTCACAGGAAAGTTTTATGACCACCATGAAAAAGGCACCTATGTCTGCGTTTGCTGCAACTCTGAGCTCTTCAGGTTTATACCTATAATTTTATTACATTGATGAATTTTCTCTGACACCTCTTTTGTATTTCGAAAATCATAGTTCATCCACAAAGTATGATTCTGGCTCAGGCTGGCCCTCTTTTTATGCCGCAATACATAACGAAGCCAATGTTGGGCGAAAACTCGATACGGCCCATGGCATGCAGCGAGTAGAAGTTATTTGTAAGAAGGTTAGCTTATATCATCCCTTCCTTGTACTCAAATTACTTAGAACCCTTATCCTTTGCAGTGCGATGCTCATTTGGGACATGTTTTCGACGATGGACCGGCACCAACCGGCGAGCGATTTTGTATAAACAGCGCCAGTTTGAACTTTATCCCCACTGACAAAAAATCTTAAACGTTTACTTTTATATACGGTGTTGTATACAACCACAGTCCTATTGCTAGAGGTTGTAGACTACTGAAAATTTTAAAAAAAGATCAACTACGTCATCCCTTATGCTTGGGAATGAATGGAAAACCTGCTACTTTGCTAACTTAACGAACACATATTCTACTAATTTTAAAGATAAATACATTTTACTGGAATGTCTTGTGGAACTTGTAGTTAGCATTATTTGTGACGGTTAAAATCGAAATACAGTTAATCTGTCTAAGCTAATTTTCCTTTTCGCATTGGTTCTCTTTGCTCCACCCCCGTATCCCGTTATTTTCTTGTGCGTGAACTCTTATGCCTCGTCAGAGTAACGGAGTATAACGTCGCTTCAACTTCAGGTGAGCGACCTCCACACTATTCGAGTAGAGCCAACAAGATAGAGGCACAAGTGTTCCATTCCCATCAGTGTGTATAACGTTGTCACTGACAAGATTTCCCCTGCCGCGAATCTTAGACATCTCTCATATTTTCTCGTACGCACTTGCACACGAACGTGTGAACTCGGTTTTTGTGAACTTGTATGTCAGCGAGAAATTGAACTTATTATATTTGGAGAATGTCGGATGCGAATGGAACTGAAAATGCACTGCCCGTGGGGATTGTAAGCACTCTCCTCAATTCCAAACTGGTTTTTCTAATAGCCTTGTGTATTCCCTTGGGGATTTTGGGTAAGTTTAGTTCACTTTAAATGTTTTTTCCTTTTCTGCATTGATTTTGAATATTCGTGTCCAACTGAAATTAGGATTCTGTGCCAGTCGTCTCCTAAAGAAAGAAGCTGAACGCCACAACAAGAAGCCCAAAAAGGCGAGCAAGAACGACAAGAAACGGAAATGAAACTACGGGAAATGGTCGGGTGTTTCAAAGGGATATTGTCAGCGGGTTTTGTATGCAAATAAAAAGCATGGGGCCAATTTGAAGTGTTCTCTTTTCTCAAAATTCGGTTTTGTACGGTGTATAATCTGATAACAGACATTTCTGCATGTTGAGAAATATAGCAGACGTGTCTCTGGGAGTTCTCATATCCATCATACTCTTCAAGTTTATCAAGCATGACGTCATACCATTGATAAGCCTACTTCGGTTAATAGATAAGTTGACTTGGAAGTTTTATACAGAATGCCCCAGGGCGAGCTACGTAGCCAGTTTATTATTGTTACCTAGTATAGTAATTTTTTTCACCTAAAATGGGTCCTACAACGGTGTGCTTTTGGATCATTTGCTGCACTTGCTTGCTTTTGGAGCTCGTAACTGCCCAAAATATTGTCTTGGACGGTGATTTTCGTTGTTCGGAAGACGCGTGTGCGAAAATAACTTGCAAGACGACGGAATGCAACTCCGGGATCTGGTTAAAAGACCCGACCAATACTTGCAATTGTTGTCCTTACTGCCTTATTTACCTAGGTAAGACTTTGTTTTAAAAATTTCAGTACTAGTTTATTTCTGAAAACAAACTTATCTCTCATCAGAGAAGGGAGCGGCGTGTACGAAAGTAACCACGAATATGGCATGCGGACCAGGTTTGGGTTGTTATGAAGCCCCTGATGGGTCAAGCGGACGAACGTGCCAACCTCGTATATCCATTTGAACTCCGTGACGAACGAAACTTAGTAATTTTTGGTCACGTTTACTTGTTCCTAGTGCGAACTGATTGTACAGCCGAGCAAATAGCCTATGACGAGGCCACAGGAAATGGCACAATAGGCCTCTTCGTTCCCAGGACGTCCTGTGATTCATACGGTGCTTACGCTCCCAAGATTTGCCAGCCGGGATCCACGTAAAACTGAAATTGCCCGTCTTTTGTATTACATAAAATGCTGAATGTCCCTTGTTCCGCTTAGCTGTGTTTGCCGTAATGAAGGCGGAAAATTTATCTTTGGAGAAATCAGTCCTTCAGATCCTTCTGCCATCCGAATGAACTGCAGTTAAGCCCTTGACAATTCGGATATACAAACAGTCCTAATAGTTTAATTCGCATGATTACATTGTCTTCCAGAGTGCTCCAGAGACCACGAGAAAGCTCTGCAAATCGTCAGCGACATTCGTCCGGCGCGTTGTTCTCCTAATGGGAATTATGATTTGTTGCAGTGTGTAAACTTGGCTTGCTTCTGTGTAAACAGCGTCGGGGATTACGTGGAAGGGCCTAGACCTATTACGGATATTGAATCCATGCCTTGCTGTAAGTTATCTTTTCCGCTTGTTTAGGTTAAGATCATAGATTTATGTACTCGTGAAGAGCTCTTGGCATGTACTCCAACTATTGATCTATCGATTGGTTTCTTCAGATGATCCCTTGGTTCACGTTCCGAGCTATTACCGTCCTTGTGAGCAAAGAATAGCCGATATTCGCCAATTCTTTTTATTCTATCATAAGCAAGGATTGGCGTACATCGGGCTGGATATGCCACAGTGTACACCGGATGGTAATTACTACCGTATCCAGCGCAACGATAAGCAGTTAAGTTCTTCTGCTCATCAACTTGCATCCTTTCCTTATTTTCTAATGGAAAACGTATTCGTATGAATGTATAATAGGTTTTATTGCGCTGACCCCGAAGGGAATCTGATCGAAAATTTCGCTGTGGATGCGACCTCGTCCTTGGCAGAAACCATCAACTGCAGTAAGGGTCGATACTGTTTGTTTTGTTTTAGTTTTTTAACGGAACAGAGACATGAGGGTCAAGTATATCTTTTCACGGCTGCCCTATTTTCCTCATTTTTCGGTTAGATTGTGCTATTAAGCGATATTTCCTTGCGGACGGCCATGTCGTTAAACCGAGCTGCTGTATCAATGGAAATTTCCGTCCGTGGCAGTGCCGACTCGGCTATTGCTATTGCGTGGATGAATTCGGATTCCAGAGTACGAAGCCTGACTTTCCTGCAGAAGTAGCACAAAACCAAGTCGCCTCCTTATTTTGCTTCAATGAATCGCTAGCGTGCAACGATGCGTCTATTTAATTTGTCCTTTATTCGGTGACGTGCGAAACGATTGCAACGTTTCTGTACCAAGTTTCTGTACTCGTTTCCATCCTTAATGTTCGAAGTTCTCTGTATATGCTGTGTGTTTTCGCGTGTCTTTGCGGTGCTATCCTTGTAGACAAACTTTTCAAGGTGCGAGACAAGAACAACCTAGTAATCAAAACCAACCCATTGTCAACCTAGAACTGTATATCTTTTTGATTGGTACGATCGATGATTCCGGTGACGTCACATGCCTTTTTCGTGTTTCTAGGCGCCTTCGTGGAAACTCCGGGGGCAGAGTACAGAACACTTGCCACGCTGGCGGCAGTTCGTGAAAAGCAGACCGGCAAGCATAAAGCCTCGCTTTCTCGCTGCAGCGCATAATTGGGTAAAATGTCAATAACCAGTTGTTACCCTAGCCATGACAACTAATTCTTGATTGCTAGTAGGATCCGTAAAATAATCAACAGTGCAAGTGTTGGCGTGGTGTGGTCCACTTCTAGTAAGTTCATATACTATATTCTGCAATTTTCCTGTCGCCGTTGGTAATAATAAGTGTTTGTAGAAAGAGGTGATTGCTGTATGCTATCAATTGCTTCTCTATTCCGGAAGTGTTGTCTGTTTTCACTGGGATATCGGTCATGCTTGGAGTAAATCTTTCAAGAAAAAAAGTAGCGTATCAAAGCGGTTGCATGTGCTGTGGAGGTTTTCGTGCGGCCTTATAATTACCCTTAGTACTCCCCAGTTTGCGGTTTGGGGTTTTCAAGTTTCATAGCAAGCACGACAGCACCGAGAACTCAACTTCCTGACAGTTTTATCGCTTAATGGGTCTAGTAAAGTTCTCTATTGTTCTAAACCTCTTGCTGCGTGTATAGATAATAAGAGACAGGGGATTTGTTCTGAGAGTGGCAAGTCCATAGAAGTTATTCAAAACACCCACTTCCTGGCTTCCTTGATTGTGTTTGAGGAAAGCACAGCAAGTTATGGTAGACGGCCTTCCCATGAAAAGCCGGCTCGCGGGGGATCATGAATTGATCATGGAGAACATCAAACTTTTTTATGTTGACAACCAAAGCGCTCCGGTTGGCAGTTCCGGAATAAATTTAGCCACTCTTATCGAGATTGAGAACTTCCAACAAAAGATATCTCTATTTAAAATTAATTCACTTTTAACCAAGCCATATATTTTTTGTGTTTGTCTTTGAGAAACCACATGCCTTTTTTTTAAGAAAAAAAGGTCTAATCTGGATGGAGTGTGGATTAATTTTGGTCGTCACCGAAGAGTTTTGTGTTATAGCTATAGAGGATTGATGATCCCAGTATCGCATGACAGCATGAGAGCTTTTTATGATGATCTAGATGAATAGTATTTTTTTCTGCGCTTTCTCATCGGTATTCCTATCGGCGGATGACGAGATTCGTTTTTGCACCTTCCGTTGGCAATAAAAGCGTCTGTTTTTCCTCGAGCTGCCGTCTCCGGAAGATGGAAAATATGGAGAGCATCCGATACCAAGTACTCGATTTATCCCGAGGGTTCTCAAGGGATTTATGGTGCTATAGATCCTACCTGATAAAAATAGTAATTGTTGAAGGCGAAGAGTTGGCTTTTCCAACGGGCTTGTCGTTTTTTCTCTTGGTATAGTTCGGAGTGGTTGAGCTTTTGTTTTTATGTTTCGCAGGAAAAGTTAAGTTTGAAATCCGAAAGTACGTTTACGGCGTCTAACTATAGGTTTATCTCTTCGGTCAGGGCAATAAGTTTGTAACAACTTGTGACACCATAGCAAGTTATGGATTGTAGTCATGCCTAACTGCATTGCGTTAGTAGGATTGTCGACAAACATTCCCTGGGGAAATCCGCTTTGTTTCAGGCACACATAAAAAAAATCGATCACTGAAGTCATAGGTGCATCCACGAAAAAAAAATATTCTCTTTCTGTATTTAGACATCGCATTACTATTTTTCATCTTCTTATGCACTTTTCACAGATGTTTACTTTGTTGTTTTGACCCAAAATATCTCGAGAGATCCCTTCTTAGCCATTTGGCGAAGCATCCTGGCCTTTTTTGTCCATTGCTATAGTCTTGTCGGATATCTTAGGCGTAGGCGGGTGTTGGGGGTATGGAGTGCTTGTCCCATACGTATATGAGAAAAGAGGATGAGAAAGACAGCGGGAGCCAGTCCAGGCAGCCAAGGAGGCCAAAATCAATAGTCCGAGAGGTAGAAGAAGGCAAACAGGAAAATGCTTCAATAGCCGCGCGTCGTATACTCGTACTTCGGAAGTAGAGTATAGGTTTATCCATCTTTTGTTTTGTCTGTCTCCCTTTATGTTTCTCCGTTGTACACAGACGCTTCAGTGGCTGAGTCTAACATTAATTGATAATTTCTCTTGTTTTCCTTTCACCCTCTTAGACTAATCCTTACGTAAGCCCCTAAGCATGGCTGAAGGAGCCACGCCCACCCCTTCGATTAACGTTCAGAGTTGTAATTCAGCGTCGGGATCCCGAATTGTCCGATCGCCCAGTCGTGAGTCCATAGCGACGGAACTGTCTTTATTCTCGTTGAGCAGCATAACTTCAGCATCCGAGTTTCTGAAAACACCTGGCATCCGAGTCAGTTTCCGTTCCGGGGATCAATCGCCCGTTCCACGAGGACCAAGTCCCAATCCTGGCTCGCGAAGCCGCTTACTGCGCGTACCAGGGGCTTGCCATGCATCCTCTCAGCCCATTCAGGAAACCTGGTTCGAGGAGGAGAGTGAAGTGATCAAGAGTTGTGGTGCTTTATCTTCGGCGCTTGGACTCCAGAAAAGTTTTAGTACTTCGGATATTACTGCACTTGCCGGCAACCCGGTTGTTCTACGACAAGCCGTGTCAGATTTGGCAATGGGCTGCGTAACACTCGGGCTCAACAAAGCATTGGACGTAGCGTCGCGATCTTGTTCAACGTGGGTCGCTGTTGGAGATGTGGCTACGACCTCGCAATTACCATCCCCACAGGGACGCCCGTATGCCCTGGCTGAAGATACTCCCTTATTCACAGCCGCCGATCTCATTCGCTCCGTCAATAAACGGGTCCGGCAAAATTACATTCGCAAACGGTTACTTACGACATACCGAGCCTTAGAGCGGTTATCTTTGTCGCAGTTTGACTTGGATAGTTTGGGCGCAGCTGTGGCGGCCAGCAATTACCAAACTTCGGTCCGGTCTTCGTTGCAAGCAGCTAAGTTGAGTCCTATCGAAACTAGCAAAAGCTCGCTAACCGAAAAAGACGTCGAGCGAGAGCGAGGAAAGCCTTTGTCCAAATACGACAGGAATATGATGATTTTCAACTGGCTGCATACTTTAGATGACACTGATGAGACAGAACCTATGCTACAATGACCTGAATATAACGAGTTGAGCAGAGAGAATATAGATTAACATCTTTGAACGAAAATCGCACCAAATTTTCTTCCCAGAGTTTGTTTTCCGCTTGAATAAGTTTTGATTCCAATTGTTGTGCGCCCAAAAGAAATTGTATTATTGTATATAGTTATAATTGTAATGTTAAGAATAAAAGGCAATTTTAAAACAGCTTATAAAAATGGGGCGACTCGTAATTTTCTTTTACCAATTTGAAAATGCAGTGTTCTAGACACTACTAAAAAGAGCGAGAGGGTAAGTCACGCCTAAGACACACCCCAAGAAAGCTATGTCACGCCTTTTAAGCAAAAGAAGGCGGGGTTTCTTGCCACGTGGAGTTGACGCTTTACATCGATCTTTGCTTGTTAAAAGCTAGAAATAAAGCGTGTTTTCAAGTCAAGTTTATTTTAAGATTTAAGATGGTTGTAGTTATGGAGGAACCTTGTTTTCCTCGTGGAGGAAATACCCGAAAAAGTGCTGTAGCAAGAGAAAAGCGTAAGAATAACAGTGATGTCCTTTTCAAGGTAAACATGCACGTGCTTCATCTTCTGTCTTTCTGTCTATATCGTGGAGACGGAAGTGTTTGCTGTGATATTTGCATTCTTATATAACTTAATTCTGACTAGGAACCCTCGTTATCCAAGAAAAAGAAAAAGAAGCCCCTGAAAGGGGGAATCCAAGACGACGATGATTCAGACGATGATTTCAACGATCAAAGACAGTCCAAACAAAGCCAAACAGAAAAAGATGAGGAAGAAGAAGATGTGGATTTACCGTTGCAAGTCAAAGTGGCAGAACAACTAAGTTTTCAGCACTTGCGCGAAGGAATGGTAGTTTTGGGCCGGATTCAGGAGATACGAGATATGGAATTGTTGGTCAGTTTACCTGGAAGGCTACAGGCTTATGTGCCCATAACTAATATTTCTGACCCATACACTCTAGCGTTAAAAGACATAGCAGCGAATGACAGTCCTGAATCTGAGGTACAACCTAAGATTACTACTTTCGCATTTTTTTTTTCATGTTTGACTTATTCCGGTGGTTGTAGGAAGTCAAGAGTTTGAAAGAGATGTTTGTTTATGGACAAGTTATACAATGCAGCATTGTAGAGATTGCCCTTGACGGAAGTAGACGTATTTTAGCCACATTAAATCCTACAAATCTGAATAAAGACTTGTCGGCCAGCTCCATATACAAAGACATGGTAAAACATTAAGCAATAACAAAAGTTTTTTTAGCTATTACATGTACAGTATCTTGTTTATAGGTGCTAATGGGAGCAGTCCGTAGTATAGAAGACCATGGTTATGTCGTGGACATGGGAATAAAAAACATGCGAGCTTTCCTGCGCAAAGATGAATCATCCGATCTTTCGCCAGGTCCATTCATTTAAAACAATATGTATTATAACTGACTCCCGTTTTTGTTATTCACTAGGGCTTGGACAGTTGATTCGCTTGTCAGTAAAGAAAATATCTCAAGATGGCTCTACCTGTACTCTCCAATTGAGTACCCAAACTGCAAAGTTAACTGTTGACGATGATTTCACGCTAAATAGCTTGATCCCTGGAACAATTCTCAATGTTACCGTTGACAAGGTAAACTCTAAACCTATTAAAGTGCACCTTGGTCAAATCGTCATATGTTATAGCTCATACCGGGTGGAATCCAAGTCGCGTTTGGACGGTTTAAGGGCATTGTACATGAACATCATACCATGACTGCCAGTGTAACAACTAACAAATATTCTCCTGGCGAAAAGCTGACCGCGACGGTACTCTACATAATGCCCTTAATCAATGCTCCGTACTTGAGCCTAAAACCCGAGTTGCAAGTCCTTAAAAGCGATGAAAATCAAGCAAAATACAAATTGACACTTGGACAGATCCTTGACAATGCTCGTGTCTTATCGTCCTCATCAGCAGGTAACAAAGGCGTTAAGATACTATAATACCAGCTGGCGAATAATCATGCGTATTTCGGTATTTTCTTAGGGTCATTTGTTAGCTTAACCAAAGGATGTCGAGGATTCGTTCCACTGAGGCATTTGCAAGATACCGTACCTGGCGCAGACATAATCGATGCTAAGCTTCCTATCAATGCCCAGCGACGTGTACGGGTCCTCCAATACGCGGTCATGGATGGAATCTACATTTGCACCATGAAAAAGTAAATTTTCCATATACTTTTATTTTTTGGCGGTGTTTAATTATTTTTTTTAGGTCTCTGCTGAAACAAGCAGCACTGAGATATGAGGATTTCAAAGTGGGACAAACAGTTGAAGGCACCGTTTTGGGGCTTCAGGATGTTCATAGTGGCACGTTGAAAGGCAAAGGAGTCAAGGTTAACATTGGACGCAATTTGGAAGGATTTATTATGCCAATGCATATCGCAGATGACCCCAGACTTAAGCGACCTGAGCTGAAATTCAAACCAGGTGACGCCATCACCACTCGAGTAATTTTTAAAGATACTTTCTTACTCTGGTGGTGAATTTTAAGCTCGGAAGTTTCTTTCTCCAGGTACTCCACGTTGAACCCGAGCGTAAGAAAGTGTTTTTGACTCATAAAAAGACATTGCTGGAAAGCGATGGATCATTGATCACATGTCTAGACGATGCAAAGCCTGGGCAAGTTGTTTATGGCACTGTGGTGATGGTTTGCAATAAAGGACTGCTCGTGACGTTTTATGGAGATGCCAAAGTAAATTTAATATATAAAATTAATAAATGTATAGATTATAAATATACACATTAATAATTAATAAATTATATATATATACGTTATAAGTTATAAATATATAAATTTCCAATATATTTATCCGTATTTCCTAATTTCTCTCGTTTTCGAATAAACAGGGATGGGTTCCAGTAGCAAAACTTTCCTTAGAGTATATCGAAAGCCCCGCAGCTTCATTCCGGATCGGTCAATTAGTAAAATGTCAAGTTGAACACGTAAACTTGATTAAGCAACGGATTTACTTGACTTTAAACATTGATGCCCACGCAGCAAAAGGCAAGGGAATGGGTGGGAACGAAGCGGCTCCAATATCAGAATTTGTTGAGTCAAACTTCCCTGCGTTTGGGCTAGTTAGTTGTGTGGTGAATGACGTAATGGGCTCGGAAGCTGGAGTCCGTGTTACGGTTGTACCTTCGTCAACAACCGCATTTATCCCCCAAAGCCATTTGTCCGACGACCCCGGTTTAACGGCATTGTTGTTGGCCACTTTGAAAAAGGGACAAACTCTTGATGATTGCGTCGTTTATGTTCGCCACCCGTCCTTAATTCTTTCCCGGAAACCGAGCTTAATTAAGCTAGCACAGGACCAAAACGTTCCCCAGTCCCGAGCACATGTCACGTCTAATTTGCTCTTACCAGTGGTTATCGTTGACAACACTAAACTGGTGGTCAAGGTCCATATTCCTTGCTTAACAGCCAAAGTGACTGGAGTCATCAAGAAACAAGTAAGAAAAGTGTTCCTCTTTTCTCCGGAATATTCTTATATTTTCCCATCTCTTTCTTTTGTGTTAGGGTCTCCCTCTAGGGGTTGACTTCAAGACCGGACAAACACTACTCGCCAAAGTAGTCGAAAACGATGTAACTAAAGAGGAAGTATCTTTGACCACTGTATTGAAGCACGAAGAAAGGCAAGAGGTGAGTTTAAACCCTTCTAACAAGAAATGTAATAATCGCGGTGTGTGTTTTCCTAGGCGGAGTTAAGTCGGTTAACGCAGTTTGTGGAGGGAACGGAAAAGGTGAAAAGTTGCGCGAAGGATTTACACGGCAAGCTGGCGTATTTGTCTGGAATTAAGCGAGGGCAAAGTGTAGCCGGCAAAGTTTTGCTAATGACGCAGAATGTCATTGAAGTTGAACTAGAAAATAACGTAAAAGGGATTCTGCCCTCTTATCATACTCCAGGTAATTTAATTAAATAAAAGTCGCGTTCGTTTTGACGAAATTTAAGTCGACTTAGATATATTTTTATTGTTTTTTTTTAATTATTTTAATTGGCAATCAACGATTTTTTCCCCGAAGTATTGAATTTTGGGACACGATGTACGAACGTATCTTCAATTATCCGGATAATACTAAAGACTGATTCAAGAATGGAATAATTTAACTGCCCCACAGAACAAAACAATAATTTGATATTGAAATCCGTACTCGAAAAACGAACAATTCGTATATTGTTTATTTTCGACAAGCACCGCCCCATGGGTGGAGCAATTGTAAACTTATGCTAATAACCGTTCGTTTTGGACTCGAGACTTTCCAAGTCGACTTCTGTAAACTTTCAAAGTTTATACTAAAACGAACGCTTATAAGCGTAAATCAAGGAAGTTTGTCTATAAGTTTAAGTCGAACGTATGAAACAAACACGGCTAAAGACTTGGCAAAAAAATGAATTTTTTTTTTACTTGTGTACTTTATAGGGCACGGGCTGAAATTGGGAGACCTCGTAGCCGGTGTAGTTTTGGATGTTTGTATGATAGACCAGCTTGTATACCTTACCCTGCGAAAGAAGTTGGTGCAAGAGTTCAGCAAACCCTTGGATAGTAAGTTTTGTCCAATTGTAATTCGATTTCAAAGCTTATCTTTAACTTGCGTTTATGAATCAGAGCAAAGCTTCGAAGTGAAGGTCAACCAAAGCTATCCAGGTCTTATTGTGGTGGGAGATCCGCATTATTTGTTGGTACAGTTACACTGTGCGGGCAAACCTTTAGCCTATGTTCCAAGCAGGCCCCTTGTCAGTCGTCCGAGTCTTTCAGTGTTCGGAAAATCTGGAGATAGGGTCACTGTTATTGTGAAGCAGTAAGTGAAATTGTATGATTCAGTGGGAAACTTATAAAGAAGCGTTTCTGTTGGGCATAGATCCATCGCCGGAACGATATTAGCTGTGTTGGAAGAGAGTAAAAGGGCCAAGAAACGAAACCGAACCACTTCGCAGTCTTCAATTTCAGATGCGGGTTCTCCTTCGAAAAAGAAAGGCAAAGACGAAGCAAGAGTTCCTTCTGGATCAGAAGTGCTGGGTCAGAATCAGCCAGAGAAGCGGAAAAGCCCTAGACTGAATAACCCATTGGCCGGTAATGGAATGTCAATTCAAGCAGAGGAAACTAAAGCAGAACATGAAGTCACATCCGAAAAGGGATTGTCTAAGAAAAAGAAGAAGAATAAGAAAAAATCTAAAGCAAAGAATGAACCGGAATCCAAGCATCCTACAGAAGCACAAGTTCCATCACATTCTGCAGCTCCGGATCTGTCAAGATTGAACGTCAGCCAAGGTTTTTCTTTTGATGAAAATGACTGGAGTGTCTTGCCTTCTCTGACTCGCCCAACCGCTGCAGATGATTCGGATTCCGAGGTACAAAGTAGTGGAGGGGATGACACGCAATGGAATCTTTGGTTCAATTTATTTAATGTTATTTACTATACAGGAGGATGAAACCGTTCCGCTTGCTACACGTCAACGTCGAAGTCGAATGGAAGAAGAAAAGAAGGTTGCGCAATTAGAAAAAGCGTTAGCGAAGCCCGGTCGGTTGCCTCAAAGTTCGGACGATTATGATCGTTTAGTTTTAGCCCACCCCAATTCCTCTCTCCACTGGCTGCAGTACATGGCCTTCTATTTGCAGGTAAGCGACTTACTCGGTTTTCTGGAGGATTAGGGGAAAAGTTTCTCTTGTCAAGGACCCCGCCCTTGGCTGCATGATAAACGGTTTTAAGTACTAACCACATGTTTTAAAGATCTATAAAGATAACGTTTTTCTTGTCAAAGACTAACGTGGTGCGTATCACGGTATCGTGCCCACGCTAATAGAAAATTCTCTCGTTTGTAGGCTACCGAGGTAGAGAAAGCACGTGGAGTGGCACGTCGCGCTTTGCGAACCATTGAGTACCGAGAAGAAGGCGAGAAATTTAACATTTGGACCGCTCTGTTAAATCTGGAAAATTTGTACGGCTCGGTGGAGAGTGTGGAAGCTGTGGTGCAAGAAGCCATCACTTACAATGAACCGGTTAAGGTGTATATGCAACTAGCTAAAATTTACACTGAGAGCGGGAAAATTGAAGTGAGTTATAACTCCATTTCACTTTTTGTTACCATTTCATATTACGCTTTCTTGGGTTCGGAAAATTTATAGCATTTTCTTTTCCCATACTTTGCTTATTTTTAGTTGGCAGACGAGACATTCAATCTTCTACTAAAGAAATTCAAGCACAACAAAGATGTGTGGCTTACGGCGTTCGTTTTCAATTTCAAGCGACAAAAACCCGACGTGGCTCGAAATCAATTGCAACGTGCTCTCCAATCCCTTGACAAGCGAGAACGTAAGTTTTTCAGCAAATCCGAAAGTGCAAACTTGAAGATGGCTTATTAATCGACTTCTTTTTGTACATGACAAACAGATGTGGATCTTCTGAGCAGGTTTGCTCAACTGGAATGCAAACTAGGGGAGATTGAGAGGGCCAAAACCATGTTTGACACGTTGCTGGCCTCCTACCCCAAACGTGTAGATCTGTGGATGGTCTACTTGGACGCACTGGTGAGGGCTGGAGATACATCGGGCGCGAGGTATGTAATTTGTTCAGTTGAATGTGCGGATATGGAATCTTCCTTACATTTCAACGCTTGACTATGTCTGAACTTCTACTGGGAAATTAACTTGGGAAGATTGTGTACCTTCTTGGTTTGAAGGTCAGAGAGGTCTTTGTCCCTGTGGTTAGCTCGGTTTGAAGCACGATTATAACTAGTTAAACTACGGACTAATTAGACCAATTAGTCTGACAGTGACGCGGCAAGGGAAGAAAAGTACTCCAAGGTGACTTTCTGGATTCCTTCTGTTGTTATCGAGTTAAGTTAAGGCGCTATTTGACACCCGAAGAAAGAGTTGGGGGAAAATTATCTCTCTAACCGCAGATTTCGAATGAGAAACTCGTTTTACTATCTATCCCAAGAGAAGCTGCATGTTTAGTAAGGCGAATGGATGTAATTAACCTGTAGGGGAGGGACAAGATATCAAGGGGCTAGAGCAGCAGGATATGCGAAAATGCGGACATCGGTCAGCCTGCAGCGTGAATCTTTACGACTCATTTTCGCCCATCACTTCGCCTAACGTAAAGCCAAATTTAAATGATGCAACATGCGCTGTGCAACAGAATCTGCTTTTGCGGTCACGTTTCGTACTTTCATACTAAGCTATTGAGGTTAAAACCCTGTCTACATATGATACCGTCTTTTTTTCGGCTATTAACGAGTGGGAAAGAAATCGAATGTTTTTGCCAACAATGGAAATTCACAACTGGACAAAAAGTGTTCCATTTCATGCGTAGGCGTGGCCATAATAGGTTTCCTTGTTTACTGCATGAATGGAGCTGGGGTAGCCATGCGTAATAGAATAGAATATTATCAGATTAATACAGTAGTCATTTAAAGCGTGAAGCTAATTCAGGATAACTTAAAGGATGCTTTCCCCCTTCTGGGACAAGTGTAGTTGACGAAAAGAACTTCGTTGTCTTTAACCCAGTGCCGTAGCTTGCCAAGCAGAGAGAGAATCTAGTGCTCTAGAAACGTTCGATTCTTATCTAATAGCGTTTTTCCTTGGGCAAACTGGTGCAGCACTTTGTGCACTAGCTGAATGCCACAAAATTGTGTGTTGTGCCGCAAAATTGTGTGTTGCAACAGTGAATGTGTGGCACTCAGTGCCAAAAACTGTTGCACCAGGTTCCCAAGGAAAAACGCTATAAAGAAGGTTTTTTATGCATTCTTCGCTGTCGAGTAGCAGGGATGTTTATATTTAAAGAGGCAGTAAAAATTTAGAATTGTGTCTCGTTCAGCAAAGGTTTCCTGTTCCTTGTCTTCGAATTCGTAAGCTTTATTTTTTAACAAGTGGGCAATTGAGGCTCATGGGAACAGTTTGTCAGCGTTTCAGAGCTCTCGGTGGCTCATAATCATAAGACGACAGGTTGGTTTTACAATCTTTGTTTGATTGAAATCGAGGGTAAGACAAGATCCGTAACTCTCTCGGTATCTCCAAGTGTGGCTGCAAACGTTGGGTCAGTGGGTCAGTATTCCTCTTCTACCCATAGGGTTGTTGGTGGCTTGAATCTTTCTCAGTCTTTCCCGACGTACACGTACCTCTTATAAACTTTTAACTCTCCTTTTGCATATAGGATGCTTCCTATTAAGGCAAAGTGAAATGTTTTAATGGAAAGAGCGAAGGTTTGGGTGATAAGAAAGGATACAATGACCTCCCAAATCGCGTCTGAGTCATCGGAACGTGTTTAAATTGAAATAGTATTGTTTCTAAACGTATTGAATGACTTCCGGCTTTGCTTACTGTTTGGGCTTGTTCTCGGTACAGGCTTCCCTCGAAACTAATTAGACATACTTTTGTGGTAGGCAAGTCATGGAGCGGGCCATTACGTTACAGTTGCCTGCGAAGAAAATGAAGAGTTTATTCCAGAAATTCTTAACTTTCGAGCAAACACATGGGGACGAGGAACGACAAGAATATGTAAAACGCAAAGCATTAGAGTTTGTGAACTCCAAAATGGGAAGCGAAGATGCCTAAAACCGTATAAAACTAAAAAAAAGGCCAGAAGAGGATAAGAGTGTTTGTCGCCATGTTTTGTGTACGGCAGAACCCAACGGGAAATACAGGATTGAGTAGAAAAGACAAGCGGAGACGTTTTGGTTTACTTTTACTTAAATTTAATGCAAATTAGACCGGTACAGGTGGTGGTTGACTAGAGAAACAACTCGCAAAGGTGGTTGACCGTCTCAACCTTTTACTCACGTGGAGATGGATGAAGAATTCCAGTTTGGAAGAACTTCGCTTGACATACGATTCGGAAAGAACCGTATGTTTTATTATTACGTTCTTGTCGTTCTAAAAAGACAACATGTGAGAAATATACCCGGAATTATTCAATCGGTAAGGCGTATGCACGTTTAGTTCCAGATCCAATGCTTTTCGTGCTCGGCTTCACATGGAATGCAGATGGGTGTATTTATCTATAGTTTGTGATTCCCTGTGTTGTTTTGTACCAGACCTAGATGTGTATGGTAATGAGGAGGAAGCTAGACCGTGTTAGACAGCACAGCTTCAGAAATCTCTCTCTCCCCTTTCTTTAGCCTCGTTTGCGTCTAAGGAAACCCTCACTAAAAACATTCTCTCGTCAGAACAAATTCTGCTCGGGTCCGTAAAGAACTGACCGGGCGGGCTTGCAGACAACAAGTTCTAGGTCAGCTGACCCAGAAACAGCCTGTACTACGAGTATACTTCGCTAAATATTCCACGCAGTCCTTCGCTATAATTTCTGTTCCCTACCTGAAACATCCCACCTTTTTTTTATTATTTTATACATAAGAGTGTGAGCAAAAACCGGCCCCAGCAGTCAGTGGGTCTGTAATAAAAAAGTAAGAAAAGGGTCAAAGAACTATCTAAACTTTGACTTTTCTGTCGAGATCTCAAACTCACTTAAAACCAAAACAAATGAAAGCTCTTAACACCCAAAAAACTGTTCATTAATTCCCCACCTTTTGCTGGGACGAAGCAGCAAAACAACATACACTTAAATTGTAGAAAATGCTGGATTGAAAATTATAAACTGGAAACAAGAGGTCACGTAGTCCAAAAGGCAGAATTGCTTTTTAATTGCATGGCAACTGTAATATTAAAAGGTACTGTGTCATGTCGTCATGTGTCAAGGACATTTTTTTCAAGCTACTATTTAAATATGGGCTGTATTTGTTTTCGATGTTCTGGGGGAAAAAATAGATAATTAGGTGGTCTGCGAATCTTGCTGACGTATAAGACTGATTGGTTCTCCGCCTGAAAGAGAAACTTCTTCGATATAAGATGAAGCTCATTGAATACATTAAACAGTTTCGCAAACGAGAAATTGAGGCTGCACACTGGACCGCTAAACCAAAAGTTGAAATGCCTTCGGGTTCGGAGAGTTTTAGTAATGGTATTCTAAAACGCGCCCAAAGCTTTGGCATGTAAAAGTTGTTTTGTATCTTGTGTGTTGAGTATATCGCATAAGGAAAAAAAGTGGGTTGCTCCTTCAAAGCTCAGGTGTAGGCATCCCTGGACTTCCAGTTGCGTGTCGGGACCTGACAGGTGAAGTGCTAGAATAACAACCATGCACTTAGTGAGCGGAGTAAAGACGCCCGACAAATTATAACAATACCAAAGAATCAAACAGTGCCTCTTAGTTTAAACGTTCGAAAATGGCTCCAATTCACCGTATGGACAAGTACCATGAAATGTTACCACCTCCGTTGCCTATGAAAGCTAAGCAGTTGAAATCGGCAATGAAAGGTCAGCCGGTGTATGTATTGCTTCCCCCAAATGTGGTTTTGCCGCCGGATTTTAACGGGTCTGTCATTTACCCCACTTCGCTGGACGGGACATGGATGACATCAGTACCTAACTTCCAAGCCGGTAATATGAATCCTTCCTCGGAAATTGGTCGATTTCGCCCTGAAAGAACGAACCCACCCCGACCGCATGTTCAAAAGTTGACCTGGAAAAATCCTGGCTTGCAGCATCGTAAATGGTCAGCAGTGCCCTCGGTTACCGCCATGCACAACAATAGCAGCGGCCATCCCAACGAGTCTAATCAGTTCAATGGCGATACACGTATCAATTCCATGACGATTAGCGACATAAGTCCCCGTTTGGCGTTGAAGAAGGTGTTGTCTTTGCACGATAACAGGCAATTCCGCGACACGGCCAATTTCGTGAATCGGCTGAGCCATGGGACGTTCCAAGTCATCCTGCACGAGTTGCCCATGGAAGCTTTTATCGAATCCATGCCTCAAAGCTTATGCATTCTGGAAGCATTGTACGCGAAGGTATTTTTGTCCGATGGCTTAAATTCGTCGCTCAAGATTTTGAGACCCGAAGCTGTCGTGATGCAAATGGTCAAATTCTTTGCCCATCAGGACGATTTGTCCACAGCTAATAATAACGGTACTAACGGCACGCGTTGGGAGTTTTGCGGTCCGTTTATCTGCAGTTGCAAGAAGTTGCTCAAAGTCATTGTTTTATCCGACCCACAAATCAAAAAAACTTTGCAGAAACGCCGCAAGACGTTGGAAAAAGCAATTGAAAGTTTGGGTCAGCATGGTATGGTTGGCACGTCGGATCAATCCTTGGTGAATTTGCATGACGCACTCAGCTTGGAGTTCGATCGCGTGGTCCAGTCCTACAAAATTGCACTCCAAAAATTGGAAGAATTGGAACTGACACCCAAAGCGAATCAAAAACCTAAAACGGGGGCGCCAATTCAAGCGTCCCATCAACGTCAGCTATCCCTCCATCAAGAGGAAATTCAAGAACGGCTCATTAAGAATAAGACTCTACTAAATGTCGTCGAACCCACACTCAGCAACCATTCCCTGGACCTGTTCCTCGGCATTCTACAACGACGCATTGACTACGACAAAGACGTCCTCTTCCAGTTCACGCAACTGCGTAAGGAAATGAAAAACGTGGAAACCAATGCAGTGGTCGCTCCGGTTTTGATGCGCTATTCACACGGCTGTCAACAAGTAAATATTTTAAAATCATTTCAAAATTTGTGCGTGCCTTGTTGTGTAAAAGCAACGTTAGATAAGCTCTGCAAGTCAAATTTAGCACGTTTTCTTTGTTGCTCAAAGCTAAACGTGTTTATTAGACAGTCATGGGTTTAAATGTTCTGCTTTTTTTATTTACCCAAAAGTAAATGGCTAATTTTTCCCCTTTTAATAGGTCCTTGACTTAATGAAAGAGGTGTCCGAAGATGGTTTAGACGGCGAGGATGATTCGAGCGACGTTTCCGGTTATCATTCGGATTCAGATTCCACTGTGATGATCTCCGGCAACTCCCCTTTTGTTTCCAAAAGCGCTCGTTACAACTTCTTGACAAGATCAGGTAATAAATGTGTACTTTATTGGCCCTCAGAAGAAGGAATCAGGACAGACCCTCAACCACGAAGGCGTTGATTTGCGCTTGACACGAGAGCAACTGTCAAGGTTAAAGTCGTGAGAAGTTTTGGGGCTATGAAAGCCCTCTAGAGCTCATAGAAGGACGGATGGCGGATCTCTTTTATTGGGGCCCTTGCGTCACTTTTATTAATAGCCGAGAGACGAGGGATAAATACGTAAGTGCGATTTGTGCGTTTCATTCACCGGAAATGTATTTTCTCTTTACAGCTTTAACGAGTTTTTTAAGCTGCGTTTAAACGACGGTTAACAGTCTATCTCATTCTAGAAGTTAGCGCCTTAGAGCAGAGAAAGTTGCAATCGTTTACAACTCGTATGTACAAGTAGTCTATGCTTATTTCTGCTCTCGAAATGCGTAATGTGATCGTTGCGGTTTGACCGGGTAGCGTATACGCTGAGAGAAACGCCCCAATTATTTCCAGTTGGGGCAAAACAGCACGCACTCATCAAGGTTTAAAAGCTAAAGTGTAACACTCGCCTCGAGGTTTTATTCCAAGAATGAGTTCCACTTTGACTAAACGTTGGTCCTGGAATAAGATTATGGAGTTTTTGAACCATTCCCTAGAAGATATTACTGCTTTAGACGAAGAAATTAACCGTACTGTGTTTCAAATATCTACTCTTCGTATAGTTCATGAAGTTGCAAACAATTAAAGTTTCAATTCATACTTTATTTAGTGAGAGCTGGAAACCGTGCTAGAACTTCTGTATTGGTGTCATCCTTAAGCCTGGATTGCACAAATTCTAAACTTAAGCCGAGAGAAGTCCTTAAATCGACGATCAGCGAGAGCCCCAGTGAGGAAGAAAGGAAAACTTCGTCGTCCTTCTCCTCCGTAGGCTCAGGTAAACACTTCAGGATTGATTTAACTTCGAAGGTTAATTATACCGCCTTTATTTTCTTTGGGGATTTCTCCTAGTAGACTCGGAAGCAGGCCCACGTGTCCTCCCACCTTGTCAGCGTTGTCAGTCGCAATCATCAACTCTTCAACCTCTTCCGCCTCCTCCTCCACCTCCTCCTTTACCGTCTATGTCCCACACGCACGACAGACATGTAGCGGCCTTGCAAGCTGAAATCGAGACTCTTAAAACCGAACTTGGACAAACGCGTGTTTCCTTGGCGACTGCCCAAGAAAGGGACATGAAGAGCAAAGAAAGGTATAACGAATCCTTATTGGGGAATCAATAATAGACGTTTAATTCACTTTCCGTTAACCGTTATACAGATTAGCCATTCAGGCACAACATATGGCAGAGCGAGGGGTTTGCGGAGCCAAGTTCGAGGCCAGCAGTCAAGGCGAGAAACGACCTACCACATTAATTCGCCGTTATGCTCATCTCTACTCTCAGAGTCGGGTAGATGCGTTGGATGCTTTGGATGGCTTACCCCAGTTGAAAGATGCGGAAGAGCTCAAATCCAAACTTTTATTTTCGGTCATTGTAGTGCGTATTTTCTTTTTTATACCATTTTGCCGCAAACATTAATTGCACGTTTTTGCTATGTTATTGAAGCTGGCATTCCGATCAGCGCAAAGTTCAAGCGCACAGATCCGTGAACACGTGAAGCGGATATTGCAAATTTCTCCTTCGCCTATGGCTTCCAAAGGCGAGTTGGAAAATGCTGCCAAACAAGTTGAGCAAAGTATAACTTCGTACCTGAAGCTAACAATTGCGAACTTCGATTTGACGAAGAACGTAGAAGTAACGCTAACCTCGATTTAAGTAGTATAGTTCGCATTATATTTCTGGTATCTTTAGGATGTCTGCTCTCAAATTTGGGCGACCTTGTATGACTACCCTTGCTTGATGGACTGCGAAGCATTAACCAAGTACGTCAAGGAATGCGTAAGGTTAGCGTGGGGTTTGGCAAATCAGGTAAAATTGATTATATTTCTGTCTAATGACGTATTTATTCATAAAATGATTGCAGTCACCCGCTTTTGTGTTGGAATATGAAACACGAACGTTTCAGCCCGAAATGCATGTCCGATTTCATACATCCCAACCTAACAGCAATGTTATTAAAACATATTTCTGGCCCTCGCTCTTCGAAGGACGTGGAGGTGCTTGTGTTCACAAAGGCGTTGTCTTAACATAAAAAAAAATTGAATGAAGACCCGTCACTTTTATCTTAAATAATATACCAGTGAATTCAACCATGTTTTCTCGTTCTGTATTTATGAAACGTGCGCGTTTATATGTTTCGCTATCAGAAGAAGTACGCGAAATGCGGTTAATGACATACTCTTGTGCTGATTTAACATGCAAACTATGTATTCTATTAAAATTACATCATTCATTAAAAAAGTAATTTTTTTCCCACACGGGTTTAAACTGGTGCCGTAGGCCATGGTTAATTTCTTTCGTCTTTAACTACTTTGGCCCTCTATTGAAAGTATTCCTAAACTTTATTGTAAACAGGTGGCTGTTGAAGGATTTGGAGTAGAGGATCCAAAATAACAAACAAATGTCTTATAAATGGTAAATTACAAAATTACTGATGAAAAAGGTTGAAAAGACATTTTCCTTACTTTATTAGGGTTGCACGACCAAGGAATTATTCTGAAGAGTTTGAAGAAGCAAGTGAGAAACTTGAGCGCTCAAGAACCTTCGAGCATCCCTTGTCGGCAGTCAAAAATGCCCCACTCCCAGTAAAACAACTTCAATTTTATTTACGATCTTGTAGTGTTTTCTAATTATATTTAATCCTTTTAATGCAATCAGGCGGCAACAAGAAATAGCTCCAGTTCGTCTAGTCCTGCAGCATCAAGGAAAGCTTCGTTGATTATGTCGTTATTTGACCCTTTGGGTACTGCTTTTGATGGAACAGACCCTTTAAGCCAGTTCTCTCTCACAGAAGCAGATCCTCTCTCCGACTTGGCTAATGACAGTTTACTAGATAATGTATGGTTTTTTTAATGGTTATATTATTACACTCCTAGTGTTACTTATTAGCTCTTTAATAACCTACATGATTTAGGGCAAGGATGAGAGCACAGGCTTTAGTACTAAAAGTCCAAAGTTTGCCCCCTGGAATCCTAAAAAGGCTGCTATACTCTCCAAATTCACAACTTCAGAAAAGATGTCTATCGTTACAAGCTTTCTACCTGGAGGCCATAAAAGTAACTTACTTAGAAGTAAAGTAAACAGGTGGAATATTTTTTTGTTTTTTTTCCACAAAAAGTTTTAATTAAGCCGTCGAGTACGGTTACTGAAGCAGAGAAGATTCGGTCGCGTTTGGAGCAATTGGACACTTTCGAGGAAGGAAGCGTAAGAGAAGTAGTGGGTCTTAGTCAGCAAGAGTATATACAACGTATTTCTCTACTCGGCGACGAACTCTGCTCAGCATGGTCTCAAGATCAGCGTGTAAAAGCCTTAAAAATCGTAATCCAGGTAACTTCGATCCACTCATACTATTTTGATAAAATCTAGTACTATTTTATTTAATGTAAGTTTAACTCCCTGTTCTGTAGAGTTCCAAGATGTTATTAGACACCACGCCTTTGACCTTCTACCCAAGCAAATTTGTATTGATCACTGACTTGCTGGACGCATTTGGTACCCTGGTTTTTGAACGTATCTTTGCCAAAGCTCAAGAAGAAAGCAACGTGTCTAGTTCCTCGAAAAAGACCGTTTTTGTGCCTTCGAATTTTACACCAGAAATGATCCCGGAGTCCGCTAAAGAAACCTGTCGCAATTGGTTCTATAAAATCGCTTCAATTCGCGAGCTTTTGCCCCGCCTGTATGTAGAAATGGCCATTCTCAAGTGTTACTCCTTCTTGTCAGAAAAGTAATTGTCTTTCGAGTGAAATTTTAAGTTTTTGTGATAGCTTTAATACGTTTGCATTTATAGTGAGTTCACCAGAGCGTTGCTACGCTTGAACCGCACGATTAGAGGACTTGGAGACCCGTTAATAGCCATCTACGCTCGTTGTTATTTGGCCAGGATTGGCTTATCCTTAGACAGCTGGGCTGTTGAGCACGTTTACCTGAAAGAAGCCATCCAAGATGTTTTCTTCACTTACCACCAAGTAGCTTATGCAAGTTTTTCCACCTTTTTAAGACAAACAATTGCTTTGGTAGGTATTCTCCCCACGAATTAAGGTTCAATGTGTGGCCCACAGAGTTGACATGCCTACTTACTGGTCTTTGTACATCCCTGCCCTAGATTGGCTAATGGAATTACACATCAAGAAGTTCTCAGCTGCTAACTTGGAGGATTTACTCCAGAAGTGCGCTCAGCAAACAGACAAGTAATGCCTATAAGGAGCCCAAAACTAGTTTTAAATAAATTTAACTTTATTGTGGACTTGTTCCAGTGGACTTCTACTACATTCTCTACTCTCCACATTCCCGCCCGAGTTCGTAGCCGAGCGCGTTGAATTAATAGTTAAATTAATAGCCTCTGCTAGTGAAGAAAGTACATAATTTCTGGTTTGAACCTAAACCTTCCTAATCTAGTGTTGTCGTAGGTTATGTCAAATATTCCTTATGGCGAAGCTTAGGCCAATGCTTGCTAAAAGCTCAATTTTCCGAACCTCGCTATAAAACGAGTTTACTAAACGATGTTTGGGGGCAAGTGGCACAACTGAGGAATCCTGCGCATTATATGGCGTGTGTAGAGGTTTGGTTGCCGTTCGTAGCCAGACATTTCGGGGTAATTTCGGAATTTTTGCAGAGAAAAAGACGTAAAATATATTTTTCTTTGCCAGAAAAGTGAGATTAATATTTTGCTGGGCGACTTAATTGCCCACCTGGAACCCGAGAGAAATGCAGAACACCATTACCATCAATTACAGTCTCTGATTGTCCAACTCATGTCAGAAAGCAGGGATCCGTGTACCTTTCTAACCATGGTAAATGTGTGATTAATGAAAGTGTTTACGCCGCTCAATTTATTGCATTTAGGACAAGTTCTTGCCGTTCCTGGATCTTTTCCGGAAAGAAATCGTACGTGTCGAAGTGTCCAAAAAGTGCCTTCAGGAATTTCTTAGGAAACGGGGTAGTTTATTCGTTGGAGATCCCGAATTAGTGAACACGCTGCTCTCCTTGGCCTCAATTATCCACAATTCACTTAGGTAAAAACAACTTAGACAATGTAGTTGTTTATAAAGCTAATATATAAAGTAGCTAACATGTCTTGCTCTAAATAGTGCGCAAACTGTGGAAGATGAGCGACGTCAAGCTAGTGAACTACTAGGTAAATTAGTGCATTTGGTGGACTACGGGAAAGATTTCGAGCAGCAGTTGACTTTTTATGTTGAAGCCAGAGCTGCATTCTCTAATCTGGATCCCGTACTTGTCCATTTAATTCACGTAAGTTTAATAAGGGCTCGACGAACATTTGAATTTGTTTTTTTGTATTAACATATTTTTCTCACTTTTCTGTTTCCTAGCTTGTGAACCGGCTTTCAATGAGGACAAAGGAATTGACACAGGGAGTTCATTCGAAGAAAACGGCTGCCTTTGTACGAGCCAGTATTGCATATTGCTTCATTACCATCCCAGGACTTGCTAATCCGTTTACGCGTGTTAATTTGTATGCCCTTACTGGACAAATCGCGTTAACGAATCAGTGCTGGGGTCAAGGTAAAGGCGGCGAAAGAGATGGAATGGAGAAGCCAATTTTGAATTGATCGATTTTTGCGTGTTTTTAAAGCTGATTCCTGTCTGGAAGCTGCTGTAGCGAGTTTGGGAGATCTGCACGTTCATGCCGAGAAAATTGGCTTAAAGGACATCGAAACGTTAGTGAATACGACCGTTTCTAATCTCATGTCGACCTTGCTACTATGCCCGGTAAAAGCAAACTTAAACCTAGCTTAGCATAATTGACATGCAATTTGCTTTCGGATGTCAGGACAATTTGGAACAGGGTCATTTGCATTTGGTGAGGAAATTGCTAAGAGTAACAAGAGAATTTCCCAACAAAGCTGCAATCTACATCCAAGCCCTTAGGCTGCTATCCGCTGTTGTGCAGGACGAGTATTTACTGCATATCGACAACTGTAAGTTTCGTAGTTTCCATAGAAACCGGTGTATTACCCAGGGCTGTTATCTCGAGACCGGGTCTCGGTCTCGAGACCGGTCTCAATAAGGGCCCTTAAGTCTCGGTCTCGTCTCGGAAAAAATTGTCAGGTCTCGGTCTCGAAAAGTTTTGGACGGTCTCGGTCTCGAGAAGGTCAGTCTCGACAACAGCCCTGGCAATAAAAATAGTTTTAATTCTTAGCAATTATTTCCTACTACTTCTTTGAATACGTAAGTTTTAATTAGCAAAGTAAAGCTTTATTCAATTTTCTGCCTTTGTCTCGAGACTGGTCTCGGTCTCGGTCAGAAACATGATGTCTCGGTCTCGAAAAGTTTTGGACGGTCTCGGTCTCGACAGCAGCCTTGGTAATACCTAGGCTAGATGGGACACGTTAATGATCATCAACTCCGAGTTAATCCTTCTGCCTGAGTTAAAGACATTGAATTTGTACTGTATTTTGTTGATTATCATTAGCTTGATGATCATTAACTTTTCCCGTCTAGCCTAGGTATAAAGGGGAGAAAGGCTTTCATGTTTTAGATATACTTGTATTAAAATTTACCTAACTATAGCTTAAAAGTTACTTCGTCTAAATATACTGATTTACTAAATACCCCAATACCCTACCGTTTAGAGGGTTAGTATTTGAGTATGCGATCGTACAAAAATATAGAATGCCTAAACAATACTTCACGCATTTTAGCTATACATACTACAACCTTACTATACTTACGACTATAGTCGTAAAATAGCGAGGTTTTCTTCCCGCCATTACACAACTGTCCCTTCAGCTGCGTACAGTCTGTGATTGTCGAGTATGCCACACAATCTGTGTGTACATTCTATGGCAATAAGGATTAGCTTTTTTCCCACATGCTTATTGGCAAGCTACCTTGCCACAGGAGGTGAGCCAAATGGCTGTAGGATCATAGTAGCCAACCTAAGGCAATTAAACGGTTGCGTAATTTTCAAAACCGAAGTAAGGTCGTTTTTCTTTGATCTATACACCGCCGTTATAGGAAGCGTGAAGTATGTTTGGAATTCCCTTTTGCTCTTCGCTAATATTAATTACTACGCTAATATACCATATAGACATAGTAATCTTTAATCGGTAACAAAATTGCTTCTTTACGAACGATTTAGCAAATCTTGACGCGCTTCGTATTACATTTTAGGTGATTCCAATGATGTGCTGCGTGGAGGCGACCCCCAGTTCAGCAGCCAAGTAGAGAGTGACTGCACAACAGTGTTAGAAGAACTACTCAACCATTTGAGACTCTTGGGCGAGCCACAAAGTTTTAGAGATCAGGTGATTCACCTAGGACTTTCTCTTTTTTAAACTAATATTTCTTCTTTCGTTTTTAAAGGCATGTTTGGCACTGGAGCTAATGTCGACTATTATTTCTCTGGCTGATTTTAACCGTGAACACAAACTGGCTTCCTTGGCTGTAAATCTCTGGAACTTGGCACAGAAACACGGCCAGTGGGATGCTCAATATGCGGTAACTTGTCTTGTAGCCTTATTTTATTAACAGTGACGTTGACGGTTTTTTGCGTAATGTGTTTTGTAGAAACGGGTGTCGAGTTGGGTTCGTACGCTAGGTGACCAGGAAGGTGAAGGCACCATTATGTACCAGTTAGCATCCCGGATCGTAATCTCGAGTACGAAAACTTGAGAGACTCTTTGTTACGAAGATAAACTTTGATTTCGTGAGATTATTAGATCTAGTCCTTACATTTAACGGTGGAGCATGTGCCTTTAGTAAGTTAGTCTCACGTTTGAGTCGTTGCCTGGATTCTTTGTTTTTTTTCTTGTTGGTCCAAAGTAAAAGCTTGTCAAATTCTACGTTTTTCAATTTGAACGATGGGCAGATTCTGTTTTCGTCTCGTTTTCGTTCCAAAGTAAAACGTTGAGTTCGAGTGTGTAGTTTTACTTGCGAGTGATTGTGATATATAATTATTGTTAACTTCTGTACCAATTATCGGTCTCAATTCTTTCACAAACTTTAGATTGCGTTATTATTATTATTTTATTTTTTTACTTCGAAGTTTAACTTTAACAACATTAACGAGTCTCGCGTGGAAAGCTCATGACACAATATTAGGCCTAAATTTTTCTGAATCGGGAACGAAAAATTCGTAATGTTGAAAAAACAACAAGAAAAAGTTGTATAGTATGTGGACTGCTGGCTTTTTTTTACTAGATTGCAGTTAGCTTGTTTGCTTGACTTGAGAGAAAACGTACGACAAGTGGAGGTAAACGAAAAGGAATCTGTGGTGGTAAAGGAATAATATCCAAGCAAGATTGGGTGCCTGGGCGTTATGGAGATGAGCGGCCGATCAATACCTGCCACGATCACGTTTTGCCTGGGCTTTAGTTTTATTGTACGCTTTTGAGCAGGCGAGTACTGTGTCCGTAACTTCGTGAAAGCTTCCCAACCAGACTTGGCGGAATTAATATCTTACGGAAATATCTCCTATTCGGTTTGGCTCGGTTCTCGAAATCGTTTGGAGCGGGAAACAATATAAGAGCTCAAAAGTATGGGAATAATGTATCAATAAAGGGAAAAACCATGAAAATGGAATAAAACGCCAGAGAACGTTTGTTTTTATTGTATTGTAATTTATTTTATCCTTCAATTTAGCTAATTCGCATTACGGGCGGCAGATTTGCATACGCCTGAGGTGAGACGAAATTCGGGAGAGGATATTAGGCGAAAAAGAAAATAAGAAAGGGTAGGGTGGGGTATCCAGGCGATAAAACTGGGAAGGAATGAGAAAAGAAAAAGAAAAGAGGGGAAAAGAAGCGAAAGGAGGACGGGACCTGCCATCGACGGAATGCGGGATTCGAGGGTTCTATTTCCTCTGACCCTCCTGAAAGGGAGGCTCGTTTCCATTGCCAACCCAGGAACGCTTGGTTCGCCCTCTGTGCTTATTTCCCAATGGTCCTTGAGAACCGTAGTTGTTTTCTGCTACAGCCTGTATTGTGTCGCGGTGAATCTAAGCCTTGGTTTGGTAAGTTTTTGCGCTTCTATAACGTGAGAGTTGTGCATGAAAACAAAGGATAAGTCTACAGGTAACATAATTTAATTAAATCTACGCAAATAGGGTCAATTTAATGGTGTTATAAGTAATTGCAAGTCGAATGTCGGCGCTTGGCGTCGTTTGTGGCCTCAGTTTGGAAGCCCCTTTGCAGCCGCCATCCGCCATCTTGTGTTGAGGTTTCTCTGGCTGTAAAGCTTTGGAACGTCTTTTGTAGTACCGAACAGAATCACAGACAACCACTCTCTATTTTGGTTAATTAAGGGGTTGGTTCCGTTTGCGTTGGGATTCTGAGAAGTTCCTCTCCAGTTTGTTCAAAACAAGCCAAGCGTATCAACGTTGACATAACGTTAGCTGTTTTTTTATAGTTCGGAATCGAAATCGCTCAAGTGCGTTAGTACTCCGAGGTAAACCTGCACCTCGGTAAAGGATTTAAGATTTTAGTATTAATCAGTAGCAGCAGTAAAACAATTATACGTTTCCAGTCAGTTATAAGAATTTCAGTGAAAAGTTCAATTAATTGTACGTTAAATACTCGTACACAAATATTAGTGTTAGCAGTTACTTCATGTTGCATAATTTCTCTAAGCCACGTATTAATCGTTGTTTTGCTTTCTGTTTCAGCATGCTGCAATGGTATCTTAACCATGGCACATCATCAGGTTGGACAGGTAAACACTCCATTGTAATTTGTTTGTTTCAGTGTAGATTCATGATTCTTTTCCGAAATTTTCAGAATCAAGCGTATGAAGTTTATGCTCAGTCAACGGAGCAGATTAGTACAATCGGGTGTCCGAAGACCGACAGTTCTGCTGTGGTCTTGCCGTTTGAGAGGCCAAAGTGCCAAGCAGCTGTCTCCCTTCCAGAACAAGTGCCTCTTTCTGTGGTAAGCAAGCGTCTCCACCATCTATTGAAGTCCAAATTGACTTACCCCATTTAAAATGGTTTTATTTTGGTCATGCAATCGAGTGACGTGAAGTTTTTTCCTCTGGATAAGCGTTTCACGTTCATGGTTTAGGGAAGGGAAAGTGACCCTTCCTAATTAGCTTTACACTGCGTTACGGTTCTTTTCCTATTTATAGATAAGTTATCTTGGTTGTTGCTTTTTACCATATTAGTACTAAGAAAGAGCACATCAACGGCAAGGAAAAGTGACAAGACGTTCGATAAGCTAAATGATAAAGACGAGCTGGATGTGTACCAGTTTTTCAAGCCGTCATACTGCTATCATATCTTTCTTTACGGGTTCTTGGTATTTTTTATTGTTTATAGGGTGTTAATTGGTGTTAGCGTTCCATGTAAATTCGTGTAAATTGAAACGAATTTGAAGCTGATCAAATGTTGAATTGTCTAGGACCTGCAAAGCTGCCTCGAGGAGGCTGATTCCGACCAGCCTCGTCTCTGCCAGTCCTGTCACAGCTTTGTGGGATCTGCCAGTCACAATTATCCCAAAGAACAAAGCGAAGGGAGCCAGCCAACGCGGCCCACTAGCATGGCAGCTACCACGGACAACTTCGACCACGAGGGTAGTTGTTTGATTATGCTGAAGAGTGTTGCTACGCCGACAGCACACGATTCGAGTAGCCAAGTTGCCTCAACCAGGGCTGGAGCTGACCCTGGTTCAGAGACACGCTGCTGCGAGTCGACCCCCTATCCCTTAGCCCCGCCTATCCTTGTCCCCCATATCTCCCCCATATCTGTGATATTCAGCTCCACCCTTTGCAGCCTAGGAGAGGCAGGCTGTGGCCAGGGCGAAAGGAAGTACAGCCAACAATCACCGTCCTCGCTCCTAGCAGCGCCACACACCCAATTAGAAGTAAGTTTTCAAACAAAAACACCTTAAAATAAACGCATTTTTTCGAATTTCTCGTTCACTTTCGAGGAATTCTGCACCAGACTTGAAACATTACATTACAAGTTTCTATTTATATTACATTACAAGTTTCTATTCTACTTTCTATCTACAAGTTACAAGTGTTTAGTAACTTGTAACAAGTTTACAAGTTACAAGTTATTTATATTACATTACATTACAAGTTTCTATTTATGGAAACATGTCCCTTAAGGGCATTAAGCAACATTAAAATCGATTTTCATACGGAGTAGATGAATATTTAAACTCTATCAAGCGTTTCCAAAAGCGGAATGCGTATACAAATGGGATTTCTTTCAAATAGATTGCTTCTGTACTTTGCGTATTTGTATTTAAACGTGATATAAATATGAGATTTTCAGGTCTTGTTGATCATGTATGAATGATCGAATGTACGAAAAATCGAACATGTATGATTAATTTCTTCTTTTTTTTCGCAGGGCTGCTTTCCTTTTGCCGGCTGTTCTTCCGTCAGCAATAGTCTCAACGATGCACAAAGCGCCGCCTCTGCTGCAGCAGCCCACATTCCGAACCCCGTGAGACATTCTCAGGCGACGCCTTGGCGCCTCGATGGAGGCGCAGGTGACGAAGACGATGACCAAGACATGGCCACGCCCACTCGCCTCAGTCCTCGCGACCCCTGTCCCATAACTACTACTCCTGTACTCGAACCGACGATAACCAAGGGTGTGATGCTCATGGTGCCACGTGATGTTCGTGATGAAGTTGAAGTTGATGATGAGACACTTATGGATCAAGTTCAAGTTGATGATGCTAATGTCAGTAGTAATGTCTCCTCTTCCTCGTCGTTTCCAAAGTTTGTCTCTTTGTCGTCCTGCATGCAAGTTCTCCCCTCTTCCCCCTCAATGCGCGGCGAGATTGCCAATAATGTGGGACAGGATGATGCCCAGCGAAATGCTACTAATAATACCACCCATCCGAACCAGCCTCTCTCTTCGTCCCCCTCCTTGACGGCCAACTACACAGTCCCCGAAGTTTCGAGCTTTAAAAATAACAAGTATCAATCCATGAACTACTCAGGAGTACAGAATCCTCCAAGTGCAACTTACCATACCGATTTGGACAAAAACAAAAACGACATTTGCTACCCAACCGGACCTGCCTCCAATCGCCGCTGGGGCGTACCAGCAGGATGGGGCTTGCGTGGCGGTGGAGAAACGTCACTGACTACACCCACTGGCGCTGGTGGGTGGGGTAACAGCACCGGAAGTGGTGGTGGGGGAGCGAGTTGGGGTGCCCCCGGCGCAGGATCGGGACCTTCGGGCGGTGCCATTGGAGGAGGCGGAGCCAATAGTGTGGCTACCCCGCCCAATCAATGGGGTGCTCTGGCCGCGAGTACACGAGCCAATCCTGGCGCACCTAGTCAAGGACCCAACGGAAACCCCAATAACCCTTCCATCAACGCTGCGGTGGGCGGGAACAGTACCAACGGGAGCGGGAACAAAGTAATGGCGCCGAATCCCTCCACTTCTCCCGGCCAAAACAAAAACGGAGGCGGAGTTTCGCCTAACGTGCCTAACCCAAATAATGGACCGGGTAGTGGCGGGAGTAATAATGGCGGTGGACCCGGAAGTGGGTCAGGTAGTGGAGTTAGCGCCGCCAGTAAGCAACTGGAGCAGTTGAGCAGCATCCGTGAAGCTATTTATAGCCCAGATGGATGGGGAGGCGTAAGTTACCTTTTTGTGTTTTTTTTTTCTCAGATATAATGGACTCCGCGCCCCGACAGAAGGACACCTAACCTTGTTGTGAATTTTAAGTATGACTTAAAGCACTTTCTAATCTGCTTGGTGCTTAACCACTGAGCATAGACTTTTTGAACTCGACATTCAGTTGATCAATTGAATTATTGATTTAAGGACTTGTGAGTCCTTATGTCGGGGTCTGGTACCTTTATGTCAAGGGTTTTTAGCGTCCTTGTGTCGAGTCGTCCTTGTGTCGAGTCGTCCTTGTGTCGAGTCGTCCTTGTGTCGAGTCGTCCTTGTGTCGAGTCGTCCTTGTGTCGAGTCGTCCTTGTGTCGAGTCGTCCTTGTGTCGAGTCGTCCTTGTGTCGAGTCGTCCTTGTGTCGAGTCGTCCTTGTGTCGAGTCGTCCTTGTGTCGAGTCGTCCTTATGTCGCGTTGCCGATATTATCACGGAGTATCCTAATGTTGTACTAATTGCGTTAATTTTTGCATGTTTTTAGAATAATGTCAACCAAGATACAGCATGGGAAACGCCCCCTTCGCCCGAACCTGGGTCTAAGGAGAACTTGCCCTTATGGAAGCAGACTTCCGCTAATGGTACAAAGCCTTTTATGTATGAATTGAGCTAATTTTCTGTATAACACGGTAGATGGATCGTCTTTGGCGGGCACAGAAATCTGGGAAGCGAGCTTGCGAAATGGAGGACAACCGCCGGCTGCGCCTGCGCAACCTAAAGCGCCCTGGGGCCACACTCCGACGACGAACATCGGTGGAACTTGGGGTGAAGATGATGACGGCGGTGACAGTTCCAATATGTGGACTGGAATTCCGGCGAATAATGCACCGCCGCAGTGGGGAGCGCCACCCATGCCGGGCGCAGGTCCAGGACCTGGCCCGGCTCCTGGTCCGACAGGAATGGCACAGGGAATGGGCGGTGCTACTCCAGGAAATCCCATGTGGGGACCCGCTGGACACAAAAAGGAAGAATGGGGTGGACCACCAGGTGCTATGGGCGGCCCGAGTGCTGCTGGATGGGGAGACGTACGCGGTGGAAGGATGATGGGAACTATGGGCCATGGTCCCGAAGCTATGGGCGGAGGTATTACCTCTTGCTTTTTTCATTGCATTACAATATTTGTATTTTTTACGCAATTTCTTTTAGTATAAGTTTAGTTTCGGTATTAGAATTCAGTTTTGCAGTTAGTTGATTTTTGGGGGGGAAACCAAAAATTCGTTCAGTTGTGCCTTTTTATTCAATGGTTCAAAACCTTCGAATAAAAAGGCATAACTGAACGAGTAAGTAGAGTAATACTTGTTAATAAACTTGAAAGTATTGATTGTAAGTATACTTGTAAGTCCACTCATAAGTAGACTTGGAAGTCTACTCGTAAGTAGACTCGGAAGTAGACTAGTAAGTGCACTTGCAAGTACTCTTGGAAGTAGACTTGGAAGTAATAATTGTAATAATTAGTTTACGACGCGTAAACCTATTATATACTTGTTTTCGTATAGAAATGGGCATGAGTAGTATGAGTGGTCCAGCTGGACCCGCCCATTGGGGTGGTCCTCCTAACAAAGGCCCTGGAAGTCAGTGGGGTGGACCTGTACCGCCTGGCAAAGAAATGAAGCCTTCCGGGTGGGACGAACCCTCACCCCCAACTCAGAAGCGCCCAGCACCAAGCGTAGACGATGGGACCGCAGTGTGGGGTAACCCAACTCAGCAGCAGGGCAAAGTCTCGCACTGGAAAGAAATGCCCATGCCCAACATTGGCGGTCGCGGTGGGATGCCCGGCCCTGGAGGTCCACCTCCTGGTCGTTTCCCTCCGGGGGGACCTTCCATGAAACCAGATATGCCAATGTGGCCCCATCAATCGAGGTAAATTGCAAAACTTTCTCCGTTCTTCTTCATTGTTTAATTGTTTTGAGTAGAAACGGGTCTTGGGGTGATGGATCGGAAGGAATGTGGATGGATGAAAAAAGCAACAATCCCGGTTGGGGCGAACCACCCCAAACGCCAACATCCTGGGGCCAGGGACCTAAACCAAAAACGCCTACGACTCCTGGCAACTGGGGAGAACCTGAAATGGACCCGTCCTCATGGGGTCAGCCTCCCAAACCGGTAATGTAGACTTGTGGTCTACTTGTAATCAATATTATTAAGATTTAAAAGAGAAAGGTTTATTCACTTTTAGTTACGTTCGTATTTACAGTACGAGTCTCAGAACTCGATAACCAAGCATGTCCTTGGAATAGGGGATTATTTTTAGTATTGATGTTTCTTTTGGTTATGGGTTCTAAAAACACGGACTCGATGAATGGTGATATTAACTTGGTTAGGTCCATTCCAAGACGCAGCCAAAAGAAATGATCTGGGGCAGCAAACAATTCCGCATCCTTGCGGAACTTGGCTACAAAAAGGAAGATGTGGAAACATGTCTTCGAGCTACGAACATGGTTATGGAAGATGCTTTGGAGATGTTGAACGCTGGAAGAGGTGGTTTGGGCATGGAACCGTGGCGTCGTGGACCCCAGGACGACCATTCTGGGGGATACGACATGGGTGGCCATCCAGGAGGCATGCCTTACCCACCGCAGGGACGTGGAGGATATAATCCTCCCCAATCCATGCCTTATCACGGCGCTGGAACTCATTTGCTCAACAATGCACCTGCCGGCTTAGGCGGACTCGGTGGAATCAATCCTGGACCAGGCTACAAGCTAATTCCTTCTCAACAACCCCCGCCACTCCCACCTCAGAACCAGCCGCCAATGGGATTCCCAGTATGTTGTTTTTAAATTCGAAATCTTTATTTAATTTCTGTTGTTTCCATTTTATTTTATTTATATGATCTATATTTTCTATTATTTCTTTATTTAAGTTCCTATTAAAAGTTTTTATTTGACTTGTAAATGGACAGAAATGCTAATGGAACTTTGATTAGGGCGGCGGACGACCTAATCGAGGAGAAATGAACGTGGGAGGAGGGGGTGGTCAACCTACACAGTCTCAGTTGCGTGTTTTGGTGCAGCAGATTCAAATGGCTGTGCAAGCCGGGCATTTAAACCCACAAATTTTGAATCAACCTTTAGCGCCGCAAACGCTCTTGCTGCTCAATCAACTATTACAGAACATTAAAGTATTGCAAACGCTTGGCCAGCAGCAAGCTATGGCTCAAGCTGCTTTGGGTGGGAAAACTCCCCAAGGGCCCATGTCTGGCCAGTTGATGAGTTTGCTCCAGCAAACGGCCAAAACGAAACAACAAATATCCAACCTCCAGAACCAAATAGCGACGCAACAAGCCCTGTTTGTGAAGCAGCAGCAAAACCCTTACTTAGGCGGACAACCCCCGAGTGGTTCCCCTGGCCAAAATTCGTCTGATTTGTTTAAAGCCGGAGGTGGGATGGAGCCTGTCAATAATATTAAGGACAGCTTTAACCAACTTACGATTGATCCTCATGCTGTAAGTTTGTGTCTTATTTCTTGATTAACCTTGGTTTCTTTACGTACTAATTGTGCTAATTTGAAAGGTTTCCCATTTTTTAACTAGTTTATTTAAGCGCGCTTTAAGAGAGTTCATTATTCGAATCGTAACTAATGAAAAAACCTTAATGAGCCAAGGTTGAAATTCGTGGTATTCGTAACTGCGTTCGTTTTAACGAAAGTTGAAGTCGACTTAAAAGTCCGCCAAAGGCTTTCGCTTATAAACGTTCGAAATGTGTAAACTTCGAGCTCATAACCATTTTGTTTAGCTAGTCGACTTTGAAAGTCAACTTTTAGTTTTGGTCTCGAGTCTACAACGAGTACTCATGTACCCAGACGTGAACTTAGCCTACTTTTAGTATATTTTAGTCGGTTTTTTAATTGGCAATCAACGAGTTTTTCATCGAAGTATTAAATTGTTGCAAACAACCAGTGGGAGACAATTTATCCCGTCAACATCTTCCTCAGCCACATCTTCAATTGTCCGGATAGTACTAAAAACTAATTCAAGAATGGAAAAAAATAACTGAAATGAACTGTAATTAAAATAGTAATTCGCTATTGAGATCCATACTCGAAAAACGAACAATTCGTATATTGTTTATTTCGACAAGCACCGCCCCATGGGTGGAGCAATTGTAAACTTCTGCTTATAACCGTTCGTTTTGAGACTTTCCAAGTTTACACAAAAACGAACGTTAAGAAGCGTAAGTCAAAGAAGTTTGGCCAGTCTTAAGTTTGAGTCGAACATACAAGACGGATGCAAATAACGTGATCAATCAGTATTTAATGTTCATCCTGAATTAGAAAATTCAGAAAAATATTAAATCATTCGAGCCCCCCCCTGATATTTCAGTTGTCAAATCACGGTGCTTTAACGCTCTTAATCGCCTTAAAATCTTTTTTTATTTTTAAAAATGTATATTCGAAAGGCAAGTTTTTTATGTTTTTTTGCTTTTTTTTTAGCAAACTTTTTAGCAAAAGTGTACATGTGTAAGAGTTGTTGGTATCTATATTAATCGGGTTTTTCCTATTGTCATAGGGTCAATCCCAGTCGAGACTGACCCAGTGGACGATGCCTTCCATGGATAAGAAGGATATGGATCTCGGCGTAGGCGGCTTAAATGACTTTAGTAGAGCTCCAGGCACGTCCAGTGCCATGACTCCTGGTGGCAAACCACCGCTCAATTCGTCACTGTCCTCTCCCAATTTGAACCCGTTGTTGAGTCAAGGCGACGGGACTTGGTCCAGCTTGTCGCGCTCTCAATCCGAGACTGGTTGGCCAGAATCCACTGGCAACGACACTAACGATGGCAAAGAATGGTCCTCCGGAGTGTCCAATTACTCTTCCATCTCTGATCTAGTTCCCGAGTTCGAGCCCGGCAAACCTTGGAAGGTAACATCACACCTTTCATTATTACTGCCTGTCCTTCGAGTGAAATTTTTCCTTGTCCTATGTCAAGCAATTAATTTCCATCAATTTTTCCTATTGTTTATATCGATATATCTTTATTATTTATATCGATGTCGTTATTTGTGTTCGTTTAGCGTTGTGTTCGGTTTCTTGTTATTATTGTACTAATTTAGACTTTTATTTCAGGGCCCACAGTTGAAAACTGTAGATGATGATCCCACGCTTACTCCAGGCCAATTTGCAATGTCTGCTCTTAAAGACCCTGATATGTTCTCGACAGGCGGAAACGCCAATAACGTCGGATCGGGGAACGGTGGAGGCGGAAATACTGCGCCTGGCGCTAAAACGTCCCCGCCTCCTGGTGGCAATGCATCCGTCTCGGAATTGCCTTTCACGCCCATGTCTCTCTCGTCCAGCACTTGGAGTTTTAATCCATCTGCTACGTCTACTAACGCCAATGTTGGTGGTACCTCAACAAGTGGTTCAGGCGGCTTTTCAAGGTAAAAAAAATAATTTTGAATACCCTTTTTGAAACTAGTTTAGAAAGTTTGACGTGTGATTTTTGAACACGATATATTGTTTTGTTTAGCTCGTTTAGCAAGTTTGGACCACCTAAGAGTGGCTGGGGAACAGAAGCTCCTCCTCCTAGCGGCAATAATGCTGGGGAATTATGGGGCATGGGCCCCAAACGTGGTCCTCCACCTGGTTTGACGTCCTCCGTGCCTGGTGCGAATAACAATAACGTGGGTGGCCAAGGCGGTAAAGGCCAAAACTGGGGCTCAGGTGGAGCGGGTGGTGTCGGCAGTGGAAACAATGGTGGCCAGCGATCAGGTTCTACGTCTTCCTGGGGCGGTACTGCCAGTGGTGGACCAGGTTCGGGAAGCAGCAATGCCTGGGGCCAACCAAGCACAGCTTGGCTTATGTTGCGCAATCTCACTCCGCAAATTGACGGTTCAACCTTGAAGACGCTTTGCGTGCAGCATGGACCTTTGCACACCTTTCATCTCTACCTCAATCAAGGCATTGCTTTGGTTCGATACTCAACCAGCGAAGAGGCGGCCAAAGTATGTTGTCCTTTTCAGCTTGTTTTGTTACTTAATAAACCATATCACTGTGCTTTCAAATTTCAAAACATATTGAAATTTCAAGAAATCAGCAGAAATTTCAATAAAATGTTGGAATTTCAAAAAACTTCTGAAATTCCGGAAATTTTTGAAAAATTGGGAAATTTCGGGAAAATTAAGAAAATTTTCTTTGAAGTTGTTTGACTTTCTGTACATGTTTCGGTTATCTGTTGGTATGCTGTTTTCCTAGAATTTTTTTTTCAAACCTATTTTTATTAACTTTTATGTTAATATCCGACAACAGGCACAGGCAGCATTGAACAATTGTGTGTTGAGCAACACAACCATTTTGGCCGACCTGGCTTCAGAATCCGACGTGCAACAGTGGCTTCAGCAATTGGGCCATGCTGGACAGCAGCAACAGCAGCAGCAACAACAACAACAGCAACAAGCCAACCAGTCTGGTGGTTCGTCATGGAGTGTGCGCGGGTCCACTCCTGGAACTTCCTCGTCATCCAGCGGTGGTCCCGTCCCCAAACAGCAAAACACCGACAGCTGGGGCGGCAGCGCTGTCGGCGTGGGTGGAGCCACTTCGCCCTTGTGGCCCTCCAACAGTGGGTCCGTGTGGTCCACCCCAGCCTTGGATCGTGATTCACTCCGTGCCACGCCTTCTCTTAATGCGTCGCTCAACTCTTTCCTGCCTGGCGATTTGCTCGGCGGCGAGTCCATGTAAACGCCAGGGGGGGGGACGCGACTGAAACAGATTTGATTGAAAAATTGAGAAACTATTCCCGTAAGTGTGAAACAGTTGCAGTACCTGCGGTAAGCGGCAAACTTCTCTTCCCTTTATTCCCCACCCCTTTTTGTGCGCTTCGTGGTTGGTTGATTGACAAAGGAACAAGACGGCTGGTACGATTAAGTTTGCCCCACGGTGATTGCATTTTTTTTCTCTGCCTCCCAGAAACTTTGGATTATAAAGGAGGGCGGGGCCTAAGTTTTGTCCTGGGGGAAAATACGAAAATGTTGGTTGTTGCAAAAGTCAAAACGAGTCTATGGCATTTTCTTTTGTTTGGAACTTTCTTTTATCGATTTTTGAATGCTAGGACTGGATGCCCCGCCCCTCTAAGCACGCGACAAATCTTCGCCACGCCCCTAGTTCCTGATAGCCTTCAGGGTTTTTGTTGTTGAGAAGCGCCCGTGTTTCCGCCATGTTCCGGGAAAGAGGGAGAGGGGGGCAACGGTGTTCATTGACAGGAATCTCCTGGTTGACGAAACAAGTCAATAGAGTGCGGAGAACGTGGTTCCCACGTTCGTGCATTTCGGGCCAGCTCACTAACTTTTTTTTACGGAAACAATCCAAAAAGTGGGTCACACTTGCTTTCCTTTGTCGAATAGAAACGAGTGCAATCAAGCCGCGCCCCCTGGGAAAAAAGCATTTACAATTTCAGAAGGGCGTGGTTTTTGGATTTTTTGCGCAATTTGTTCCAAATTTTCCTCCCAAAATGAACCTGAAAGATCATTCAAAGCGATAATCCACCGTCCTAGGCTTCTTCCCTTTGCTTAGTAAGACACAAGCTTTTTGAATATTATCAAGCCAGATTGTTTACTGCTGCTCCTCTAGTGTAACGTTCAATTTCGCATCAAACTTGGGTGGGAGCTAAAAACGAAACACACACGTGCTTGTGCCCGAGTCTCTACAAAACTATGGAACTAAGTTATAAGTTATCCTCTGTCTAGGCTAGAGAAGCAAATAATTTGTGCACAAAAATTAAGCCCTCCCGTAAACATTTGCTTGGTGTTTTGAAGATGTAGCGAGACTTGCATGGTAAACGAAAGGAATTTTCCAACAAGATTCTGAGGAATGACGTCATGATTTTATCTTCTCGGGTTACGCATACCACACCCTCACTAGTTTTGCGTTTCCTCCCAAGATGCGTAGTTACGAAGCGTGTTAAGTTTAGGGCAAACTACGTTTGAATCAATCATTAAAGCGTTAACGATGTAACATAGGAATAGATTCGGGAAGGACCGTGGTTTCAAAAAAGGTCTTCTTTCCTGGTTGGCGTAGCTTTAGTGTGGGTTTTGGATCATTTAGTCACCATAGTCTGGTATTTTTGGTTTAAACATGATGATTTCGTGAAACAGTAATTAATTCAAAGGTTTAGCTTGTAGCTTAGTTATGGATTGCGATGGAAAGCCTCTCGCCCTCATCACACGTGCCAGTTTTGGTCCCATTTGATCAAGCCTTGATTGACGGAAAGATTAATTGTCTGAAATGCCATTTCATTGTTTGCCCCGCCGTAGCATGTTTTGCACTTACCTAAAAGTTCGGTGCACTTAGAAAGTTTTCAAAAAATATTGCTCTTTAAGTTCACGTTGAGGAGGCTTGCTTTTGGAGGTTTATGGGTTTAAGGATGTCATGTCAATTTGCTTGTGTGCTTTAGGTACGCTTCGTCACGGGTTTAACTATACTTCGTTGAGCTTTAGTCGTAGTAGTGTCGAGTAGTAGTCGGTTTTGCGCATGCTTAAGACGAAGAGGCACAAAAGCAACCGTTCCACTTCTGTGGACCTGAAACACCAAGATGGTGGTGATCTCATTTCAGCCCCACCTTCTTGTGGTAAAGAGAATTTTTCGGTGGGCTTGTGAAGAAGTCTAAAATTTAAAAAAAGAAAGCACTACGATGTACGCATGTGCCGATTGCGAAATCCTGAGGCTTCCAAAAACGAAACACATGATAGCGTCGAACCAATGTACGTTTTGGGTTTATTTTGCGGCAGCGAAGGGTCGTTAGCAAAATAAAGGTTAAAAGAACAGGCGTGGTCAATTTGAGGGGAGGTTTGGTGTTTCCCCCCAACTCAATTTTGGAGTTAAAATAAAAGGTTAGGCCTCGTCGAAAAAGTTCTTCCGGTTTTTTGTCACGTTGACCTAATTATTTTTTTCTCTAATTCGAATGCAAGGGTTAAAAATTTACTTTTGGTATAGTGCCGCCCACCTTCCCCCCCCTAAAAAAATGACATTAGGTCTTTAGCAATGTAAAAACATGAAAACGGGAGGGAAGGCTAAGTTAACACTTGCTAAATTTCAAAAGAAATTTCGAAAGAATCGAAATTAAGACTAAGTTAATCAGCTAAGTTAACACTTTCTAAATTTCGAAAGAAAAAAGTGGGATTAGAAAGGAAGATGTAGCTCCCTTTTGCTCACGGAACACGCCCCTTACCTTGGAAGAGAGAAAATGCACTTTGTAGACAGGGAGGGACATGTTCGTTGTGTTCTATGTGATAGGGAAATAATCCAGTTTTAAGAAAAGCCCTGTTTGCTCCCTGGAAAACGTTCTACTTGTAGGAAAAAAACTTTTGTTTTCGAGATGCACCATGAGATTTTTTTCAGAGAATGCACTTGCTTTACATGTATTCGCTTTCTATTTTTTTTTATATATTTTTTTGCTTCATTTTTTTTCTCAAGCCGTAGCTTTCAAATCCGGACTTTGAAATCCGAACACTTTCCACGTATAAGCCTGATAAGAAGCAGAGTAGTGTTTTGGGGTATCTAGAAAAGCACAAACCTGAGCGTCAGCACCGTTGTGACGTCATGTGTGCATTTTCCAGCCTAAACAAAAAACCGTTCAGGAAGGGTGTTCGTTCAGAAAGGCGGAAAGTGGGGGTGGAGCTTTATCAGTATTGTTGGTGATCAAGTGCCACACTTCTAGAGGTATTAGTCGTCAATCACAGCGTAGTTTTTAGGTTAAAACAATTTCTACGTGTGGTTTTTCTCTGTCGTTTTGGTTTCATTGTTTGTGTGTCGTGCATGCTAGAAGGCGCGTTTTTTTTCAAACGTGGGAGGAACAAAAAGTCCGTATTCGAAACTGGATGATAGTCTTTTCTGGTTAGTTTTTCTTTCTCTTCCGTTTTTGACACACAAAAAGTACCCCAACCATATCACACTAACTGAAACTACCAAAAGAGACAAAAACAAGGAATACTTGCAAGGGGACTTGGAGACCATTACGCGACCTTGGAAATTCGGGGTTTTGTCGTCGACTTTCTAGAAAGTTTTAACCATAGCAGTCTTTTTCCTCGTTAGTTAGAGCGGAATCTTCACTTAACAGTTCAATTGTAAAAGAAAAAGTAGGTCGATATTGGTAGAAAGAGAACAGAAAGAGAGATCTTGTGCCTTGATTAAGTGCGGGGGTTTGGGGCAAATTTTTTTTAGCTGCTTCGACTATTGACAAGGGGGAAAACTTACTCAATCATAAAATTCTCTTTGTAATACTATTCATGGTCTATCGGGATAAGTGTCAAGAGTAACCACGTTCGTAATTTTTGGCTTAGCTCGGAAGCAGAAAAAGCTACTAGCGAAGGGCTTTTAGTCAAAGTCTCGATGCCAAAGGGGTTTGAATTCACAAAATTTTTGCAAAGAAGTGTTTTTCCAATACGGCATCGACCGCTGTCAGAACATTTATACATCCGTGCTGTGCTGGTCAAACCATTTTTTCCATATATCCAGTAAAACAAAGGCGGTTTTTTTAGTTATCGTGGGTCTTGCATGGTTATTGTTTCATTCCTTGAACTTTTCCCGATCTGCGCGACAGATTGGGTACGGTTCACGTATCCGTTACTAGATGGTGCATGTCAAGATGGGTTTGTTGTGGTGTCTTGCGGGCTCTTAGTGCCTTGGGGTTGCATGTTGCTTGGTTTCTCTTCTGAAACTGTAGCGTCTCTTTAAGTTTTGACACGTGTAGGATTATACTTCCCAGTTAGTTTCGTTCAAACTAACTTATCCCTAGAACGCAAGAACAGGGGTAGTATCACCAGGAAATTGTGCCACACCGTAAAGTAAACATTTGTGCAGTTTAAACGAATTTGATTTGAATCTTTCTTTAAATCCTATACAGTTTTCCCGTTCAGTGATCCGAACCCAATCAAAAAAGACCCCTGACCCATCAATTCAAAACCAAATCAAACCTGGCAACATTTAGGTAAATGTAGTTAAGGATCATACGTTTCTGTCTGTTTTTCCAGTAAAACAACTCGTGGTATAGTCAAAACAACTCTCAGCCATTATTTCGAAGAAAAAGAAACAAATAAAAAGAGACACTGCCCTTTGTGATCCTTTGCGTCACTATGGCGAACTTGCTTTTTATCTCTCATTCAAAACTCGCAGCCATTGGATTTAAAAAATTTGACTTACTTTAATCGGTTTTGAAAGGACAAGGGAAGTTTTTTGTGAATTTTTTTCTGCAAAACTGAAGACGGGCTTGACAAAAAGGGGTGTGACTTCTTGTGATGGTGTCCAATCGTTCGTACCTCTGGGATTTGTGATGCATGTGGCCAAAATTTCAAAAGAAAAGAATTGCTCGTATTCCTTAAGAAAAATCACCGCAGACCGAAACTTATCATCTCCGTTCTCAATAGATTCGTCCAGTTACTATTTTTTAAGTGTAGTAAAGTAGTAGTGTAGTGTAAGTCACCAGCCATGCTTATCAAAAGCTCCAAACCCAATAGATTCTTAGATTTTGAACTCGGCGAGGTTTGATAGTTTACATTCCTCTATGCATTTGCGAAATGCTCCTCATCGCAGGCTTGCTTAAGTAGATCCTATTCTCTCCCCTTCCTCTCCTCTCCCTCCACAAACTCATGTCTTGGCTATCTTCTAGCATCCGCAAATTGCAAAAATCCCTTAAAAAAGATCTGAGAAATTATGACAAGGAGCCGTTGAAATCCGGTGGAGCTTGACATTTGTTCCAACATTATTATTGTGTTCCCCCTTGATTCGTTTCAGCGGGTCTATGAGACATTCTGGCAGGTCGTTTGAAAGAATTTACAAAGGGTGGCCTAGTCACTTCTGTAAGGAGAGGACTTAGACAACGACCTGAATTCTGCATAATGAACCGTTTGTAAGCTCTTCAAAGAAACCGAAACCGCGAAGGGAAAAGGAATGCAAGTCTCCGGAAACATATCTTGCAAACACAAGACCATTTTTGCCAATGTGATTTTTTGTCTTGAAACACACAAATTTAAATTATGAAAAAAAAGCCTAGGAACTCTTTCAAGCCAGCGCCTAGCCATTTATAAATTCGCTAGCCTATAACACATGCAACAAGTGCTCACTCTTTGTGTCAGAATCATAAGCGCAAAAGTACGAGAGACAGAAAGAGAGAAGAGCGTACTTACTATATAAGCCTCTTTTTTCCGCCCTCCCAATCCAAGACCAAAGGTTCAGTTTAAAAAAATGTGCTAAATATGCCTTGTTAAGAGAGAAAAAAGTCTTGTACATTTATCTGGTGGGCCGGGAACCAATAAATCGAGCTTAAGCTGCAAAGGAGACTGGTTTCATGGGATTTTTTTTTTACTTGGAGCCCCGAAACGCTTCCAGTTCATAAGCCTCGTAGTCGAGTTTAAAGAAAAAAATAAAGAAAAAACAAAATTGACAATTTGAGGCTAGTTTTGTTGGTATTAAAAGGAAAAAAATATCGGCGGAAGAAAAGAAACTCGGTACATGATCGGCACTTGCCAGTATTTGGACCAGTCCTGTGTTTTTTATCTAAATCAATTTCTCGTGGGAAAAAAATAAAAGGAAATTCTGAGTCTTTTTATCCAGTGTAGTTTTTTTTAATCCAATTTGATGAGAATGACATTAGGCTGTGGAAGTATTGGGATTTCTGGTTGAAGACAACAAAGTTTATAGGGCTTGTTATAAAAGGTCATTCTATCTCCTCTTTTAAACGTTCTTTGGTTGTTAGTTTCTCCTCCAGACAAACGTGACCAATTTGCTCATTCATAATTCGTGTCCCAGGTCAGACGAGGACGGTGTTCAAATTGAGGAGGTTCCCGAGTTGAAAACCAAAAGGCCGGTAGGGAAAAAGGGGGGTCAGCAGAGGTCTTTCGATTTTTTTAATAAATTTTTTTAACGAAAACAAGCAAGAAAAAATACCAAATTTTCTGTTTAGATAAAGTGGACCCAAAAAGAAAGAGAAGGAAACGCCTTGCACCCCTTAGGTCGACATTTCTGCAACTCGAGCCTCTATCGTAGTCCAAATATTGTGTTAAAAGCGAGTACCTTTTTCATTATTTTGTCATTACTTTTTTTTCAAAAACCTTTGGTAGGATGTTTCAATAGAAAATGTTAATGTGTTGGAAGATGCCGATGTTGCGACTTCATTAAAAAAAATGGGGGGGACAATTACCATGCAAGACCCAGGGATTCTAAATGTGCATCAACAAAGAGGGAACACGTACGTGTGTATAAAGGGCCATGAGTGATTTAACTATAAAAAATATTCACGAAAAAAAAACCTTGTAAGAAGATTATAAAGGGAAACAAAGAGAGAAACCTTATTTTTTTCCTAAGAGATGGGGAACAGCAGCAAAAAAAGCAATGTTATTATGTAATGGTAAGGGAAAAGCCAAAGTCCCCTTATGCTCTAATTTTCGCTCCTACTTTTTCTGATGCTATATGATAGGGACACACGTTTTTGAAATGCCTAGTGATGATATTGTTGTTAGTTTAAGACGAGTTGATTCAAAAACCTTATTACCAACACGCCTCTTGCTCTTTGTCTCGACTTCCTCTGGCTCCGCCCCCTCACTCCCCTACACTCGTCAGTGAATTATAACTAGTGATCCAAAAGTACGGTTATAAGGTGACAATGTATTTTTCCTGATGCTTGATTTTTTTTTTCTTGGTGATATGTTTAATGTGTTGCTCGCTCGCTAGAGGGAGAGAAAGGGAGAAACGACGGCTTAGGCTTTTTTAGAACATTCAAAAACGGCCTCTTAAAAACACCATGTCCTTCCTTCCGTAATCATTTGTGTAATTTTGAAGTAAAGCAATGAAGGGTATGAATGACAGATGGTGACAGTGTGCTCTCGACAATACTGTATTGCAGAGAGAGTCCTTATGGCGTAGATAACGGGGGCATGTGTGGCTTCAAATTCTCGGTTTCAGAAACTGATCTAAATCCAATGTCGTGTTTCTGTGCAGTGTTTTTTTTTCATTTTTTTCCCTTTTGCCCATAATTGCAGCCTCGAGACATTTGGTATCTTAAAGGAAATATTGTCCAATAAGGGAAAACTGACAACTGTAATTGTGTGTTCCTTTTTACTTCCCGGTAACACCAATCAGGCCCCTCCCCTTTCCCTCCCTCATCAAGTCGCTCATGCAAAATCTTACGAAAGCAGTGTAATGGTTAGTTTATTCTTGTTTTAAGCCACTAAATGAGGTCAATTGTTTACATTTTTGCGGGTAATGGGCTGTGTAGGATTTGTACATTTCATCCGGTTTTGACCCGGCAGAAAAGTGAAAAACTGATAGTTTGTAGAATCTAGTAGGCAAACTTTCCTTGTGTGCGTCTTGGGATTCAATTGACGATGCGTTGGGTTCTGATCGGGGCGTCTTCTTAGGCTAGCAAGTGACCAGTCGGCGCCGCCCTGTGGTATTCTGGGAAACTACGAGCAGCATCCACCCCTTTTCCGCCATCTGCGTTTCCAAACCATTGTGCATTTAAAGGGGACAACATAGCCGAACTTATCCTTGTTTTCCTCGTGTGTCGTTGCTGTGTAATTGATTTCGCTAAGTGAAAGCCTAATTATGTTATTAGATCCTCCTCCACCACACACATACTCCCAAGTCATTGTTGAGGACATCCCCATTCTTTGGTTTTCCCGTCAATTTATGCTTTTCTATTTTTATTATTTTCCTAAAACCCAGTTAGACTGCCTAGCCCCAAACCACGTTATGCGCCCCTATTATTCTTGGCCTTGGACTTGCGAAATGGCCTGCTCAGGGTTTCTGCCGATCTGGGGCATTGCACACAATTCATTGTTAAGACCAACAGGAATGATTTGTAGAACACAGAAAAACTGGCGTTAACGAATTGAACGAGTGCTTAAATTCTAGCGCCTGTGTTTAAACTACAAAGGAAAGTGTACGCGATGTTCAGGTGATCTCCTGTCCAAAAGTTCACGAATCCTGTTTTTTCGTAATGCGAAAATTGCTTCCAAATCATTTTTTTGGCGTACATTTAAGAAATTAGTGTTCTAGCTATTAAACCGGGTATTCTGTCTTATGTGGATGAGAATGCCGAGCCCCGTATATTTTCGTGGAATTCTCGCAAATGTAATCATGCTCGTGGTACACCCGTGGGTACAAGATTTTTTTAATAGGAAAAAGCACTAAAAGACGCTTCGTGAAGTGGTATTATTAAAGTTTGGCATCATATCCCCAAGTTAATATCTCGACCCCCGTCATCATGGCTTGTATTTTTTGTTATTATTCTTTCTTTATTTTTGTCATTCAGTGATACGACCAGTATGCAATATAGAGTTTGATGTCCTTAGTTTCGTGTGTGGTCCTTAAACTTCCCAGAGGTCCTCTAGAAGTTTGGTTTAAGGGTTGGGAGAAAAAGGTTTCTTGGAACTCGGGAATCTTGTTTCTACATAGATACTGCACGTAAGATGTGGATTAAGCAGAACCGTAACCGTGAAGTGAAGCAAATTTGATTTTGTTTACTGGTAAGTACACAACATGTATAGGCCTAAAAGTTTAGTAAAATATGTTTTAAGTAGTTTCCTTTGGTTTAAGGTACCCTAAAGCCTTGCAAATGGGTAAGTTTGCATGACGAAAACTTTAACTTTTAGCGTGGCTTAAAGTTTCGAGAGCGACGCTTTTGTAGCTATGGAAAGGTGTCTACGCGTGGGCATCGTTTCATGTTTTTTTACCAAACAGAAGATACCCTACACACATTAACGAACATATTGCACGTTCACATACAGGATGCACAATAGAGGATACTGTGGTATGTTTACAGGATGACAAACCAACATAAAACCAATTTTTTTGGATGCTTTTGGATGTTTTTGGATGCACGCTGCCAAGTTATTCAGTCGAACTTTCAGTTCGCATTTCTTTTTGTCCCGTTTTTCGTACAGAACTGTTTTAGTTGTGTCCTTGCAGTTGTTCTGAACAGTTCGTCGCAGACTATAAACGCAATGTTTCGCTGGGTAAATTCCATTAAATTCCTTGTCAGGCTTACTAAAATTGGGGAACATAATAGATTACTCTTACAATGGTGTTGGCTTCTGTGGTACATGTTTGGAGTACCATGGAGTACCATGTGGTACATGGTACTCATGTGGTACATGGTACTCCTTCGTTACGTGTGGTACCTGTTGTGGTACATGTTATGGTACATGTACCTCAACTACTGAACACAGCCAATCCTTTCAATACTGCGAAAGGTCCTGAACGACAAGGGATTTCTTCGAGATGTCCCCCTGGTTTTAGTACTAGCATATCTGGACTTTGTGTTAAATGTAGCACTAAACGTGTGGAATCACAAGCTACGTGTCCGGAGGATTGTCGCATTAATCGTAAGATGAAATGTAGGTGTTGCATTACAATTAAACCTTAGTTTAACTCGGAAAGCTTTAACTGTTGACTCTTCTGTGAACATCATTATACTGTTCAACATCACCGTATATGCATATGAGCTCAGTTTTAGCGAAGATTTGGAGAACTTAATCTTGTCGAACTTGTCTCGAAATGTCTTAATTCTTTGTTGTAGTCGTAGTCAAGTGTTTAAATATATCTAAACAGATTACGTCAAACAGTTGTCCTTTTATGTCCTTTCCTATATTTTTATCATTGTTTAAGTAGAGATGAGGTACCGTTACGCAAACAGTTTCCTGTAAAAATTTAAAAATATTTATCTAGAGAAAGGTCAGTCCAGCAAATGTGGCGTTTTGCGGTGAGATTGGGTGCTTACAATCAATGCTGTGGTTTAGGTCACACATCCGACTCTAATTTCCTTTGGTCATTAATGGAAGTTTTTTTTCTTTTTTATGAGGCAATTGGTTATATAGCCCAATCACTGGTGTTCTTTTTTTAGGAGAGATATCATTCTTCGTCTGATTTTGTGTTTGGCTGTTACAAAAATGGAGCTGTGTGAAAATGTGGCGTGCTACGTGGGAAAGTTATGTATAGGAAACGTTGTTTAAAATGTATTTAATAATTAAATAGAACAGAATGGATCTAGTAATAGTAGAAGGAATGGAAGAGTCCGTCCTCCGTACGTCGCGATACGCCATCCTAATAAGGTAATCACTATTAATACGGCTTAAAACTGTTTGGATATCCGTGTGGCTAGCCCATGAGCAGAGATCTCTTCAACTCGGTATGACATTGGCTACTGAGAAGGTTAGACACATGTCGTTCTTCTGTCGAATTAATCTTTTGTTTACAGCCAATACTGCTGTACCATAGTCAAGATTGAAATTATTGGATTGTTCAGTTCACGCTGGAAGAACTTGCACCAAATTTGTAACAGCACCGATCTCCTGGTAATATATAATCTGCTTTATGTTTACATGAATTTTAGATCTAATCTGTTTACCGTAGGTGATATTTGACGTTCGTGGCTTTCTGGTTTGGATATACAAAGAGGAGACGATGGACCAGAGATAAGATTCCTTGCCTCTTTCACGTATACCAGTGGATCTTCTGGCTATGAATCTGGCGGTTATATGCACTACGTTTCGATTATTAACCTTGCCAACTGTGGCTGTTGTACTATAAGGCAAGATTGACACATTGGAAGGTCTCTATTTTCAGCACAGCAGCTTTTGAGTTCAACTTTGTGTATTAACTGTATTAAGACCCTTATTTCTCAAATTTTTGCTTTTCTTGTCATATGTGTCCCTACCAAATATTGCTCTAGCGCTGTTTTCCGAATTCGTTACAATTTTTCTTCTGTGATTTTAGCTCCAGAAGTTAAGAGTCTATAGTTACGCAAATGAGATGTTTTGCTTCCCCCAGAATTCCTTATTTGCTTATTTGTTGTTCCCAACACGTTCCCCGTAAAACCTAGTTTTGAAGTGTCCGTTTGTTGTACGATTTGTGGTAGGTGAAATAAAGCGAAAATTTGGGAAATTTTTGCGTGATTTTTCAAAAAATCCGCTAAAAGGGGTGTGGCCTCTACAAAAAGGACGAATCCTATTAGTGGATTGGGCCAAAAAGGGGGCGTGGCTCCTTTTCGAGCTGGGGAAGCTTTTTCAGGGCTTTTTTCCATAAGGAATAA